>MU754129.1:60043-85901 GCA_026770625.1 Nicotiana glauca
AGGCAGCGTACCGGGGATACAGAAGCTCCGCCGGCTTAGCAACTTATCCGAACCTCATTCTAAATGGGATATGACTCTAAACAGAAGAGAAGCTACATGAAGTGCACCCTTCTCCATGATGTAGAAGACTCAAAAAGAAGAAGGGTTTCGTAGCAGTTTATATATACAGTTCAACAAATATCAAAGCGGTAAAGCATTTAGCACATATAGCATGGAGCATGTAGAATAATCAGATAAAGCCAAATCTAAAAGTCAATCTAAGCTCGAATTCTTTAACCCTAAACTAAAATTCTGGGTTCGTGTCCCCAGCAGAGTCGCCAGAGCTGTCACACCTCCTTTTTTACACACCTACCCCAAAGGATAATGTATAAGGGAGTTTTTATAATTTAAGTGACATTATTCGAAATGAGATTATTTATTTATTTCAGAGTCACCACTTGGGATAGGTTTGGCTTTTGGTGTCCCAAGTCACCGGTTTATCTTGAATCCCAAATCGAGAAAAATTTGGACTTCTCAAATGGAGTATGCGAATCAGAAATTCTGAATAAGGAATTCTATTATAATTAGCTAAAAATCTGCTTTTATTACACGTCATCATATAGTGCAATTTTAGAATTATTCACCGCTTTTAATTAATTTTTAGGAAATTGAACGTCGTTTAAAACATGTCTTTGGATAGAGTCACATGAAATGCACCCGGATCCTTGACACATTTTATTCAACATTTTGGGATTTGGATTGGGGTCACATGAAATGCACACCCGAATTTAGGAAGGTAAAATTATTAAACAACATGCCTAAAGTGGCTAGCGTTTTATTGACTTTGCGAGAGGCCATGAAAATTTGCTAAATGACATGTCCTGAGTTCTAAATATTTTTTAATGAAGTAATTAAAGAAGGCCATGCAATTAGTGAATTTTATTTGGCGCGACGCACCTCGTTTTATTTTAAAGGCCATCCTAAAGGGACTATTGTTCTCTATTAAAGATTGTCTCTAAAGGCCTAATTAATTAACACTACAAAAATCCGAGCCTCAAGTTCAAGTCCGAACTTAAACAAGAGGAAAACCTCTTAATTTAAATTCGCTACTTAACTTGGAAGGCCCAAAACTATATATTGCAAAATTACATCAATGATTTCAAATAGGAATTCAGGCCTCTTAGTATTTTGGGATTCCAAAACCAGCCCATGGAACTGACATGTCACTTCAGCTTCATTCATATGAAACATTTGAAGCTTGGGCCACAATCACAAGCCCAATTTGGGAATAGAATTCCAGGGCTTGATCAGTCCACATTCTAGAAGGATTAAAAGAATCGCAGGATGAGGAAGCTGATAATTTTTGGGCCTCTACTTATTCAGTTAAGGCCACGTTTAGACCTAATCCAAAGGACTTCAACTTTCTTTCAAGCCAATTGTTGAGTTTTTGGCCCAAAACAAAAGCCCAAATTAAATGTCGATTTTAAATGGGATCTCACAACACTGATCTCAAGTCAAAAATTAAATTTAACGATTTAAAAGAAAATGGACAATTCAAATTCGTCCAAATTAGGTGCCTGCTCATTTTAATTCAAATTTCATGTTCGTATGCTGATCTTGTTTGAGCTGATGAATAACTACACTAATCTCTGAACTTCAACAACAATAACTAAAGTGATTAACATTTTTAACTAAAGGAGATGCCTGATTTATTGAGCACAAATTTCACAATTCTAGTTCCATGATCTCAAGTTTAAGCTACTGGAATTAACCACTGCAACACAAAACTTTTTCAAACGTCTATCAGGCACGAATTAACACTAATAACACTGCTAATGTTACATCAGACTAAACTACTAAAACGGTCCTATTATTACAAATAATGATTTGAACCTGTGATGTACTAGAATAATAACGCCAATTTCAAACCTTAATTCAACTAAACTATACTAAGTGATACTAGACATAGCATTCAAATTATGCTAAAAACAGTTCAAACAGTCCCAACCAGTCCAGTTTTTATACAAATAAAAATAAAATTAAGTCCTGAAATCATTCGAAATACAGTAATGAAATTTAACAAAGGCATCAGCGCGGCACTTTATTGCATTTTTTTAAAACTTGAGAGCTACATGATGTGTACCTGGCATTGAGGCAAATTAAGAAGAAGGTGGAATCAGCAGTAGAAATGAATAGCAATTAACATCAGTTCCGAAATAATTCCACCCAGAAAATGCTATCAAATGACCGAGGGAGTGATTTTAATCAAATAACACAGCAACAAACATATAATTCAACTTGAATAACCCAGGTGAGAACTCAAAATACCCCAGGAGTCTCTAAAAACCCTCAGCTACTGAAACTTAGGAACACTTAAACCACTCTCGACCTTAGATAAACTGTAAATCCAATTTGTAACCTAGAACTTCAGGATCGCCCTAAGAACACTCAATGGAATAGTGATTTTTCTTTTGGAGTTTTTAGCCGCCTGAATTCTAGTATATTTTCAGTGCTTCTAAATCTTTTTGAATTTCAAATTGTAGATCTCTGGACCTCTAACAATTTGTATGAATTTTTCAGATTTCAAAATTTCCAAACTTGTGAAACAAGGCAAGGGGTATGCCTTTTTATAGGCAAAGACTAGGGCAACCTTCAAATTTTCATTTACACCCTAGGTCCCTCTTTTAATTTCAAATTTTAGCTAGGTAGTCCCTTATTTATTGGCTTGTTACTCAAGTTGGACTACTAAATCCCTGAAATTCTGATTAGAACCCTATCTAGAAAGTTCTAGGGGTTTCCAATTTCAGTTACTGCAAGATTCCTTTTATTGAATTACCTATATTTCCCTTAATTAATCTCTGAATTACTAACCCAGTTAAACTACAACCAGCCCCTTTTACCCTGGTAACTTGGTCAAGAAGTGACCATGGTTAATCAAAAATCTGACATATTCAGCTATAACCAAACAATTTTTCAATTAACAAAATTAAACTATCCTATTTTAATCTTGAATTAGCTACTAAAAATTAGAATTAAAAGCTACCAGTGACTATTATCAACTAAACATGAATCTGAGAGAATAAGTAAATTAACAATACTAGATCATAGGCTTGAACTGACTTAAAACGTGCAGAGGAGCAATCAAAGACTTAAACTAACTAAACTAAACTAAAAAAAACCTAGAATACTGATTATGGATTAACAAAAGAAAATATGCTTAAACTAATTTTGATAATAGAGAAATCAAACAATAAAGAAAAGAAAAACTTACTTATGCAAGGTTGAGCAAAGCTGGACTCCGATTCGAGCCCCGAAATGATGTAAACGTTTGTTCTTCATAAAGAACAAACGAACACATTATTTCGTGACTCGAGTCAAACTCTGGACTCAGGAAATTGCGAAGGATTCAAGCAATTTGAACTTCTAGGGTTCTGACCTTTTTTTGATTTGAAATTCGAGAAACTCTGGTTACATTAGAAGGAAACCAATTAGGTGTTTGGGAAGAGGGAGGTGAGGAGAGTCTAGGGTATAATTTTGGTTGAATTTGGATGAATTAGGGTTTAGCCGCCTCTCTTTGATTCAAGATTCGAGAGATTTGGCTAGAATTTGAAGGGAAAGGAGTGTAGATATGGAATGGGTTGGTAAAGGGGAAGATATGGTGTGATTTTGGGGGCCATTGGGTGTTCGCCGCTGGCGGAGGCGATTTTCGGCCGGCGGCTTACGGTGGAGACGGTGGGGAATCAATGGCGGCTAGGGTTTGGGAGGTTAGAGACGGAACCGGGGGGGGGTCTGAAGGGGGTAGGTCTGTCTGACACTTATATATCCTAATCCTCGTTAGTTTTGGACCGTTGGATTGATGAGATCCAACGGTCCTGATTCAAAGGCCATGAACGACGTCGTTTCAATTAAAAGGGGGCTGGACCGGGTTTCTGAGATGGGTCTTGGGCGGAATTGGCTTGAGCTAGGATCAAATTTGGCCCAAGAACTGGGTCTTATCAAGATCCCATTTCATCTTTTAATTCTCTTTTTCATTTTTTTTCCTTTTCTATTTTTTTTTATTTTGTTAAACACAAAATTAAAAACAACAAAGACCTGATTTAACTCTTGAATTAAACTAATTAATTTTCCTAAAATTAACTAAATTCCAATTTAAAAATAAAAACTAAATAAAAATGTAAAATGACTATTTTTGTTATTTTCTCTTTTTTTTGGTAATATTAATTAACTAATAAAACTAAAAATATAAAATTGAGTCCTAAATGCAAAATATTTTTTATTTTTTTATGAATTATACCAACTAAAGATGCACACAAACACAAAAACATGCGATTAAATCCTAAAAATAAAATAATTAAAGAAAAAAATCCTAATTTTATGTATTCTATAGGCATAATTTAAGCGAGGCAAAAATCACGTGCTCACAATATGTAAGTGGAGGTGTTGGATAAGTTTTGTATTTTACAGGTGATTTGGTTCTCTATGAAACCATTATGGCGCCTACGTCCCTTTTCTTGGACACACCACTAGACTGTAGAGCCTTATTGGTAGCTTGCAAGGCTTCAAAGTTCGCAACCATACCACTCTTGATACCTTCCTCGATCCTTTCTCCTAGCTTGATGGTGTTAGAAAATATATGATTCTCGATCAGCATCAGTCTTTCATAGTATTGCAGATCATGAGCCCGGACGAAAAACTTGTTCATTTGTTCTTCCTCCAAAGCAGGTCGGACCTTAGCAGCCTCTGATCTCCAACGAGTGGCATACTGGCGGAATATTTTGGTGGGTTTCTTCTTTAAATTTTGAATGTAATACACATCTGGTGCATTTCCCATGTTGAACCTGAATCTATCCATGAAGTCGGATGCCATACTTACCCAATTTGACCATTTCTTTGGGTCATGGCTAATGTACCAAGACAGAGCATCTCCTTTTAGGATCCTCATGAAAAGCTTCATGCGAATCTTCTCGTCTCTTCGTACTCTGACCAGCTTGTCGCAGTATGTTCTCAAGTAAACCCTGGGATACCCTGTACCATTAAACATTTCAAACATGGGAGGTTTGTACCCCTCGAGCAGTTCGACATTGGGCTGTATGCATAGATCTTCATAGTTTAGCCCCTCAATTCCCTTACTTCCTTCAAGCCTTGAATTTTGGTGGTCAACCTTTTAAGCTCTTCGGCCAAATTTCTGATGTGCAAGTCTTTATCATTGGACTCGGGTGTTTTTGAGATGGGCTGGGTGGAGTGCGGCACAGTCTCCACATAGATGGGGTGTTGTGTTGGGTGTGGCCATGGTCATTTGTGGAGCTCAAAGGTTCTGGGATGAGTAGTGGAGTATTGTTGGGAGTGTGGCAAGTATTTCAGTGGTGGTGAGGAGCGGGTTGCTTTGGAATGTTTTATGGAGGTATGGGATTCAGAGTATTTGGGAAAGTAACTTCTAGAGTGGTGACGGCAAATGACGGACTCGCCAAAATCCGGACTTGATCAAGTTCTTCTTGGAACTTCAATAGTTTTTGTTCTAGTTAAGAGGTATTTTCCTTGCAGACCAGAGCACCACGAGTGACCTCTACCCATTCAGCTGAGTTGTTCGAATCTTCCATTCTTCTTTTTCTTTTGTGACTGACAAGACTGGGAGGAGTAGGTGGAGGGCCCCTGGATCTTGTAAAATATGATTATGTTGCCAGAGTTCACGAAGTAACCTTTGGGGAGGGGAATAAACAAAAAAGTAAAAACAAAAGGTGATAAGTCAGTAAGGATCATAAGGAAGAAATGTTGCGATATTTAAACACGTAGTGCAGGAAATATAAAGCGCGTCCTAATTTTTGGGGGACCTCATTGTGCCCGAGGTAGGCCTAGTGACAAGTAGGTTTGGAGAACCTAGAATGCTAAGACGAAATCCAAAACGACACTAAATTCCTGTCTATATGGTCCCAGAAGGACCTTCCCCAGACTCGACATTGTTAGTTCCCTCGAACAGTTCTTCCAGCTCGCACAGTCATACTAGCAAGTAATCAGATGTCCACCTTCATTTCCTTCAGCAGTTCGGCAATCTTCGACCCTCTTCAGAAACTTCCTTTCCAGTTCCACTATACCCTGCTCCAAACAGACCAGCCATTTAATGGAATTGACAACCATATCCTTCCATTCTTCAATTAGTTATTGATTGGATTCTTGTATTTCACGGTGCTCATTTTCACATTCTCGAATCCTCTTGCGCAGTTGGTTGTACTTTACCTACACCTCAGCCTTTTCGTCGATGATCCTGTGACCTCGAACAAACCCGGGTTAACCCAAATCATTGTGATTGTCCTCCAGCTAGCTCGAATAGTGTGGGGTACAACCAGTATGGTATCGATATGGTTCGATAGTTTCCTTTCCCAAGACAATTTTGCAGTGCCACATATGCTGAGCCTGGCACCTTTACGGACTATCGATGTTTTGGAAGTCAGTGTAGAAGTGACTCATCTTGTCAACCCTTGGTATAACCTGCTTCCAGCCAGCCTGTCTCATAACTCGGAGAGGGACATAAGGGTAGGTCCCCCTCAAACCGATTAGTATCAGAAATGGCGCATCCCTGGATCGAACGATGACTTCTTCAGTAAGGAATCACTCGAACATCTAGTGCACTAGGTCCTCAGTCAGATTATCAAAGAGTTCGACCCATTCTCTAGCATTCTCCGGTTGGGATAACATGTTGGGCATGTAATTCATCTGCTTTAGATGATGAAAGGCAATATGATCGTCCAAGTCCCTACGATGGATTTCCTGTCAGTGCTCAAACTTTTGGAGATATTCCATGAGCCAAAGTTAAAGTGGCAGATTACAACCCTCAAAATGTTTGGCTCCTTGTTGACACTTTTCTAGGTCTGGGTATATTTCTGCAATAATCATTGGCACAAGACTGATTGTTTGTCCGTCAATTCCTTCCATTAGAGTTTTGGTGACCATAGCTAGCCTGATATGGATTCTTGCTTTCTTTATGGGAAACACTATCATCCCCAAGAAATGGAACATGAAGACAAAGACCCTTCAATGGATATGCCCGAATGATGTAAGTGCGAACTCGTCCGGATAAGTACGGTAAGATTTGTTGTGATCGTACCTTTCGTACAAGTAGTCAAAGGGAATATACGACTCCTTCAAACAGGTTAAGTCTGGATTCATCTTTAGACCCATCATTTTGAGAAAACCTCTACCTTTGCATTTTTTCGGCATTAACAAACCTAGAGTTTCCCACGGTATCACAGCCAGTCCTCCTATTTCCTCGATTAGGGGTGTCATCTCAATGTCTTTAAAGTGAAACACAGATCTATCACAATCCCAGAATAGAGTGGCAACTTTTATGATTTGGCTGTTGGGTTGAATTTCCATGAGAGAAGGTAGATTTCCTAGATATTTTCGAACAAGATCTTGATCACTTGAATGAAGATCCTCCAACCAGCTTAGTAATTTGGGGTGGATGTTGGTGACCATGCTGATCTGGGGACTTTGTGCCTCATATTTCTGCAAGAAAAAAGGTTAGGCCCTTATCCCCACCAGACTCGACTATTTAATATCAACAATTAGCATAACAAGCATTTAGTTCTCCAAATAAATGCACAAAATGTGGTAGCGTCTGTTTGGGTTTTGGGAAAGCCCAGTGGACTTAGACAAGGTTATCTTAAAGAGTCATTATGCGAACAACATAACTGACTCGGCTAGGTTTGACAGTGATGCCTATACCTTTAAACAGAGTAAGGTTTCTATGAAGTATTAGACTGGTGCTCTTGAGCGGACAACTCAAGTGGGAAAGGCATGGAACCGTCGACTACATTGTTGATCGACTGGTTTTACAGCAACTATGCCTTTTCTGGATTTAGGGGGTGATAATATCGGAAGAGCGCAACCACTCATTATAAGCGTTACTATGGTATTTTGTTTAGCACTAGTGGAATATGATATTGAATATGCAATTACAATAATCAAACAAGTTGTCACGTATTTGCATGTTCATAAAGTAATAATTACAATATTTTCTCATAATTTATTAAAGAAAAGCATTACTAAAGGAAAGAAACAAAGAGCCAAGTCAGTTTCGTAGTAGAGAAAAGAAAAAAAAATACTTAAAGGCATTTAAACAATTAAAGACATAAAGAAGCATAAAGTCACAAATAGCATGAAATGGTAAAAGCCTTAAAGAAATCCTCAGCAGAGTCGCCATGCTGTTGATGCCCCCTTTATCTCGCGAAATCGGGTTTATGACATTTGGGAGGACAACTCATTTCCTTTTGGGAATTGGGTTTGATTTGAAGAGTCGCCACCTAATGATTAAGTGTATTAGGACACTAAGAGGAACTTTGATTTAGAAAATGAGAGATTGGGTAAGGGCTCAAAATTATCCCAAGAAGAATATGTTAGGTACCCCAAGGGATCTACTAGTGGGGTTCCCGACCATACTGTAATTGCGATTTTAAGTGCAAACAATAAGTAGACAAGTAAGAGTTACAAATATGGGGGGGGGGTTCACATAATTGTTGTAAGTAATTGCAGTTAAACGAAGTTAAAAAAGCTGAAATTTGAGAAGAATCGGTTTTAAAATTCTGAATAAACGAGTAAAAAAAGGGGGAAATTTCACATAATTGTTGCAAGTAATTGAAGTTAAAAGTAGTTAAAGAAACTGAAGTTTGATAAAAAGCAGTTTGAAATTCTGAATAAAATAAACAAGTAAGAGAGGGGGTCCTAAGTTTATAAATAATATGGATCACCCCACACAACACCCGGTAACCGTTTATACACGTGGTGTTATCGCGTGGTCAAAATATCCATATCTACCCTTTCCCACCCCATTAAGGTATTAAACGCGTAATGGTCTCGTTTTACTTATTGCATGCTATTACCTGCCCCAATCCTATCTGCTCCGGAGGTATTTGAGACTACTAATCCTAAAAGGAAGGGGTGTGAGGTTTTATAGTTTCAGAGGACAAAATTATAAGGCGACAATCAAAACACGTATATAAAAAATATGGGGAGAAGCACATAACAGATATAAAGGCTCAAATAAACCTCCTTAAAATAAAGAGAAGCATATAGTTTTTAGCATGTCTTACATGTACTGATTAGGGTCTGATTAAACTTAAGAGTTATGGCAGACTGATCTATTACATATTTCAGATAAGAAGCCCGAAAAAAGTCTGCCTGTTGCTTGTAGTTAATAAAATCTGATTCAATTTTATAAATTACCTTATGTCTTGCCTAAGTGTTAAACGAAAACCTATGGGCATGAAATCTATCAGTTTCAAAAAAGAAGCATACAGATTTAGGAAAAGAAGTTGTCAATTACAGGAACATGAAAACTACAGACATTATTGCTACTACTGATTTTAGACTTATATGGGAACGAACGATTCAATTTTGGTTGATAGCTCCTATAGGCATGCTCTCTAGGCGTTACTGATTTTAAACATTTTTTATAAGTGTAGTAAGAGCGCAGAAATCCTGTGAGCATGATATCTGAATGTTGTTTAATTTTAAATCCTATAAACAGGTTTGTCTAGTGACCAATGCGTATGCAGGATCTAGATTTCTTATAGACATGGTATCTATATGTGATAGTGCAGGATTTCTTATAAACATGGTATCTATATGTGATAATGCAGGATTTCTTATAAACATGGTATCTATATGTGATAATGCAGAATTCCTTATAGACATGGTATCTACATGGATGCAGGAATGCAGAAAATCATATGAACAAGATATCTATGTGGATGTAGACATGCAAAGCTGTAAGCATGATACATGAGTATAGAATTTAATAATTCCCTATGAGCATGATATCTATCCTTTTGCATGCATGGTTATCCTTTCCTTTTCACTAATCACCCCCAGAGGTTTATAACAAAATTATTACGGTCCAAAAACAAAATAAAGAAACTACATTAGAAGAAAAATAAAATTACAACCAAGGAGAGCCTGATTCAGGTTTTCGCCTGAAACATGAAGTAAACAAACTCCAAAAATCAAGATCCAAAGCTTTTCTCATTTGGGGTGTGTCAGAGTTCCGTAAAAGCCTCATGGACTCCGGGCGGTGCTCACACCCAAATACATTGCAGGATTGAGTCATAGTGCAGTGTAGAAGGGCCAGCCCTCAAGTGTCCAAGTTCAGAGGGAGATCAAGGTCCCAAGGCCTGGCTTATAGTAGGGGGCCGGAACTTAGAAACTAGGAATGAGTGTAAGTGCTTAGAAGGAATTTTGAAAAGGGGAAAAGGGGAGTGGCAAAGACAGGCTAGTGATCATAACCAACAATAGTAAATGCTGGCAAACCCCACTAACCTGTTAGAATACATTGTTTTTGGAGTTAGGATCCCCTAAGGGATCAAGTCCAAACATGAACAATAACTTGAATATTGCCATGTTCTGAACTACAACTCAAAGCACATAGAGGGAAACAGGGGTGCAGGGATTCACAGCAGGAACAGATGAAAGGAAATTAACATGCTAAAACTCCATATAAATAGTAAATAGACATGGATATAAAAGCTGTAAGTAAACACATTGGGATAATGCTTAAACCAAAACTAGAATATACCAGTCTCAAGGAAACAAGCAAAAGAAAGCAGCAGTCTTGTAAAGCCAAAGTACAAACAAGTAGTCAGAATGCTATGAGTTTAGAAGAGAACTGTGAGATTATAAGTGCCTGAAGTGTGTAATGTATGTTGATCGTGTGTTGTGTTAAATAAGGTCATGTATTTTTAGTGTAGAAAGCAAACAGAAATAGGTAAGAAAATAGTTTGAAAATCAATTACACAAGGTTTCCCTTTAATTAAGGGATTCTGATTTCAAATGGGTAAAAATAATTAAGGAAAGAGATTAATCAAATACCTTTTCAAAGCAGTACAAGAGGGATAAATGCATAGAGGTTTATTTAAGAACAAGGTCTTGACAGTACACGGTTGCACAATTTAAGGAAAGAAAATAATTAACAGCTAGTAAATCAAAACTTGAAGTTTTGTATGAGTGAACCAAGTCAGAAAGATGGGAAAGATTTTAACTTAAGGAAAATCAGTATCAATCAATCAGACCTAAAAATGATTCTAAATCAATCAAAAGTTGGAAAACCTTTTTGGAAAAACATTCATCACACATATAAAAGCATATAAACACGCTTAAACACGAACAAGTAGTATGCCAATCAGTATAAGAGTCTAGCATAGAAAAAATTTTAAAAAGTTCAGAATTGTATGCAAACAAAGAAGTTCAAACTTAGTTCATAGACTCAGAAATAGTCAAGTACAAACAGGCTTAGAGATTTCTTTCAGAAATTCATGAGAAGCAAGAAAATAAAGTTGAAATTTCAAAGCAAACAGAGTGAAGAAACTAATTCGAAATACAATGAGAGTAGAAGAAACAGTAGAGAAAAACATACTTAAACGGGTCTTTTAAAACAAGGTAAAGTAGAAGTGAAATAGTAAACACTTAAGAACATGGTAGAAGGATACAATAGGCGAAGCATATCAGCTCATAGTAGAAGGCAAATAGCAGAACATAGTGGGAAAGCATGTGAAAACATAGCATAGAAACACAGTAGAAGAAAGAACGGAATATAGAAAACACAGTAGAAGAACATGCATGATAAATGGAAAAATATAAGAACACAGTAGAAGAATATGCGTGGTAGAAAAGAAAACATAAGAACATAGCGGAGACAAATATACACAAAGAAAAAGGGAAAGAAAAGTCAGAGAAACATTTGAACATTTTCAGGAAACCCTAAATCAGAAAGAAGTGATTTTTGAAAGTCGTTTTTGAAAGAAGAGTTGAAGAAATCGTTTAAAAACTCAAGTAGAGCACAGATATATAAAAGATTTAAGAAAAATCAGCGAAAACCTCGAATAGTTAGGGTTTCAGAAGAACCCTAGAATGAAAAAGGCTTTGAAAAGGTCAGATCATGGTCAAAAAGGTTAGAAATAGGCTCATAAGACTAGGATACGCCGGAGCAAGGCCGGCATGGCCATGAAAACTCGAGTTGGCACAAGTCTGGATGAAGACCTTCGAGGTCTGACCTCGATTCTTCAAATATCGAGCACACAGGAGTAACAGGGGGTGAGTATAAGGTTACCATGGCTGGAGGAGCCATAGTTTCTGGTGGGTCTTGAGGTTGAATATGATAGGAGACGATTAGGGTTGAGGAAGGTTCGAGAGGGTTTGAGAGATGAAGGGGTTTCAAGGCGGCGTCTCTGGAGGGAAATGAATTAGGGTTGGGGTTTGGGTGAATTAAAATTGTAAGGAGGAATCGTGGTCGTTGATCAAAATGATCAACGACCTGGATCAAAAGGGAAGCCGGATAGGTAAAATTAATGGGTCAGTGGTCGGGTTATATATTAGGATTTGGGCTGGTTCGTTTGAAAATTAGAATTGGGTTATTGGGGTGGTTGATTTTGGCTATAATTGAAATGCAAACGAGGCCATCAGTTAAATAGCCACTATTCCTTTTTAAATTTATCAAAATAGTAAAATATTTTTTTGAAACGAATTGAAGGCACTATATTAATTTGTAATATATAATCATTAAAGTAAAAGTACTGGAATAAATTTTATAATTGTAAACACTATTCAAATCTTAAAATAGGCTAAAATTACAATTATGTATAATTTAGCTTTAAAAATACTAAATAAATTTGTAAAAATGTGCAAAAATTACCTTAGCTATATAATATAAATTAATCACAAAAATGATAATTTGAGGAATAATTATTAGTTTTTGTACTGCTAAAATAGGAAAAAAATCTTTTTAAAAATTAGAAAAAATACTAAAACATTTGGACACACTTATATATGCATATATATACTATTTTGAAAATATTTACATATATAAAAAATATACAAGAAAAAATTGGGTATCAGCGGTATTTTTCCACTCACAAAGTTAGACAGGAGACTACTTCGCCCCGAAGTTGTATAACCGGCTCCAACGCCTCTCTAACACCTCAAACCAACGCCCACTGCTCCATAACTAATAAAAAAATATGCAAATCAATCAAAATATACTCCAATGCGTATAATTTAACAATTTATAATAATTCTCAACTGCGCTCGAGAAGTCAACAATGCAACCCTCGGGCTCACATGCCCGGATTAGAAAAATTCTTGAAGATAATCATTACCCATAATACCACGAACTCAAATATATAACTTATTCCAAATTCCAAGTTCAATTTTGTTGTCAAAAATCTAAAAATACCAATTTCTAGGTTTTCTCTTAAAATTACACAATTTCCATAAATTTATATGTTAAAATCCCACATATGTTCATGAAATATAATCAAAAGTGGCTTAGAGACACTTACCCCTAAGAGGTGAATCTAATATCCCTCCAAATCGCCCCAAAGTCAGCTCCAAGAAAGATCCCATGTCTCCACCATCCGGTGAAAAAGGTTGTCGTTTGCCTCACTTTTCAGCATCTCCTTCACCTTTATTCCCTTAAGATCTACCGAGGGAGCGTAATATCTCTACGGGGATCAAAGTCTCTGATATCTAACTGCGGGGATGACCTTGTCCGCCGGTGCTTCCATATATACTTGGTAATTCAGACCAAGTTTCTTTACAGAAACGATAAGATCCAATTCCAAGGCAAGTGGAATCTTAATCGTAGTATTGAAGTTGCAATATTTTAGTGATATTAGTTGAGTTATTTATAACTTTTGATGTTTGGAAACCATCACGGCTCCTCTCGAGAGAGTATCTGTCACGACCCAAACCCACACTGGCCGTGATGGCGCCTCTCGTGAAGACAAGGCCAGCCAATTAATCCAATTCACTTCCTTTTTAAAATTATTTAAACATAAATGAGTAAAGTGATATAGCTTAACAGCAATAATAATCAGGACTACAACCCCACACAACCCGACCGGGGTGTCACAAGTCACGAGAATCTAGGAGGATCTTTATTACAATTTCAAAATCTATAATACATAGAGTAAAATCTGAAAATCAAGAAGAAGAAGAAACTCGGTGCCGCGAATGCCGGCGATCACCTTGCTTAGCTACGATAGCAATACCTTCAATCCGCTATTAACACGCTACTGGGTGAACAATACCTGCAACTGCACGCGAGGTGCAGGGAGTAAAGTGAGTACTTCCAACTCAGTGGTACTAAGAGTAAATAATAACTGAGTGGTAAGAAATCACGTAAGAACACTCCATCATGCTATATAGTATAGTACAACCTTTTGAACAAAATAGTAAAAATCGTGAAAATCCTTTAGAAACATCTAACTCAGTTTAAAAATCTCTTTTGAAAATTATTCTTTTTCCAACAGCAAGCATATGAATGCGATATCAGGTAGTGCAAGTCCGCACACAAGTCAGCCCCTCGGGCGCAGCACTCTATTTACAAATAACACCAGGTTATCTGGTACACAGTGCAAGAAATAACATGGATGCCAATGATATGAGAGTGCTAAATGTCATGCCACGTAGTACAGACAGGAATCAATGTGTGAATGCAATGCAATGCACATGAACGGTACACTCTGGTACCCACTGCGGCGTGCAGTCCGATCCATTTAATGTCGACGGCACTCACTGGGGGTGTGTACAGACTCCGGAGGGGCTCCTACAGCCCAAGCGCAATATCAGCCATGTCTCGGCCTCAATATCAATATATCATAGTTGCGGGGTGCAGTCCGAGCCAATCAGATATCCAGAGATCACTATAACACTGCTGCGGCGCGCAGTCCGATCCATGCTCAGTCAAGAAATGCACATAAGCCACTTGGGCAATATTAACATGAGGGTCCTCAGCTCAAATCGTCAGTAACATATTGTTTAAGTTTTCAAATCTTAGAAAAAAATAGCTGAGTTTGCAAAACCATATTAAAACCTTGGACTGAGACCAAATAATATGCAAGGTAATGCAAAAACAGTGATACCGATCCCCGAATGATCCAAATAATCAGCACGAAGCCCAACATATGGCAATTAGCCCAAATCATAATAGTATCAAGAAAGTTTCAGTCAATCACGTAGTAAAATCAACAACCGGGACGGACCAAGTCACAATCCCCAACGGTGCTCTACCCCACTCTTATACCTGGCGTGCATGTCACCACAATAAAGCACTATGATGTGTAAATCCGGGGTTTTATACCCTCAGGATATCATTCACAAGTATTACTCACCTCGAACCGGTGAAATCTCTAGCTCGCGATGCCTTTGTCCCCTAATTTGGCCTCCACGCACGTCGAATCTAACAAAAAATTACAGCAAATGCATTACAATATGCTAAGGGAACAATATCCAATCGAAAACAATCAAAAAATATCAAAAATCTCGAAACTAGCAAAACCCGAGCCCCGGGCCCACTTTTCGAAAAATTACGAAATTCATATTACCGGACTCCTCGTCTCGCCAAGAGTCTACCCATATCAAATTCATCAAAATCGGAGTCCATTTGGCCCCTCAAATTCCAAGTTTACACTTTCTTAGGTTTCAACCCTAACCTCCATTTTTACCCCTTAAATCCTTGGATTTTCAGTGTTTAAATCCTTATTTTTACACCATAACAACATTATTCGAGTCTATAAATTCATACCTGATGGAATCCCCTTCGAATCTCTCCAAATCGCCTAAAATATCCTCTTCGCGAAGTCTAAAATGTTTTCTTATCTTTTGAAATTCGCGAACATTGTTCATTAAACACAGTCCAGATTTTTCGCTTCTGCAGTTCCCATAACCGCTTCTGCGGTATCGCTTCCACGCCCAATTATCCGCTTCTGCTGTTTTTCATTTATTTCCCACGACCGCTTCTGCGACACAGAAACACGCTTCTGCGGATCCCTAAGTCCGCTTCTGCGGTCAATACTCTGCTCATGCGGCCCCGCTTATGCGGACCAAGTTCCGCTTCTGCGGAACTTCACCACCCAAGCCAAACTCGCTTTTGCGCTCCTTCATCCGCTTCTGCGGTCAATTTCCGCAGAAGCGGAAATACCAGTTGACAACAAAACAAACCTGAAGCCAAATTCAAAAACTTCTCGTTTTAAACCCGTTCTCACCCCGAGGCCCCCGGGTCCTCAACCAAAAATACCAACCTACCCCAAAAAATCATACGAACTTATTCCAATCATCAAAACACGTCCGACAACACAAAAATTACCAATTCACCACGGATTCAAGCCTAAGTTTTTTTTAAACTTCCAAAACTCACATTCGATCAAAAACCCGACCAAACGACGTCCGAACGACCTGAAATTTTGCACACATATCCAAAATCACCTAACGAAGCTACTGTAACTCTCGAAATTCCATTCCGACCCTCGAATCAAAATCTCACCTATCAACCGGAATCCGCCAAAATTCAAACTTCGCCAACTCAAGCCTAATTCTATACCGGACCTCCAAATTCAATTCCGATCGCACTCCTAAATCACAGATCATCCCCTAAAGCTAACCGAACCATCGAAATTCACATCCAAACCCTCTAGCCACATAGTCAACTTCTGGTTGACTTTTCTAAAACAAGCTTTCTTCTAAGAGACTATGTGCCTCATTTCCAACTAAAACCAATTCAATTCAACTCAAACTCGCCCAACACATATAATAATTCATGAAGGAGCAATAAACGAGGAAAACGGGATGGAAACACATGAGACGACGGATCGGGTCGTCACAGTATCTGATATTGAAAGATGATTATCTGAGATCCTACGAGTTTAAACCAACTGCTTGAGGACTTGGAATCCATTACTAGTGAGCTCGATTGTATTAGAGCGTTGTACCACCGTAATCATGAAGTTAATTATTTCCATGTGAAATATTTATCTTATCCCATTTTCCTTCTACTGAATTGAACGTAATATTTATCTTATCCCATTTTCCTTCTACTGAATTGAACGTAATCCTCATAGGGGCAAGAATCGACAAAAGTGTCCCTTTTAAACTACTTACCCTAACTGGCCTCCCCTATATGGTTGACGCCTTAAGGTTAATTCGTGAGCTTCTTCCCGAAGTATATCGGGGGGATGGTGCTGGCACTTACGCGGTGCATTCCCTTCCCGTAGTCACCCAAAAGAGGTGAGTCTCCTAAAGGAGAATAGTATACCTTAAGGATGAATGGTGAATTCCCGGGGCAATCCCAAATTACTTAGGAGGAAGTGATTGAAAAGTCCATCATGGTCAATTCTCACTATCTGGTAGTCTTCAGGCCCGAGGAGGTAGCGGTGTTGATCCCAGAAGAGTGATTTATTGTTGGTCATCCCGGTTATCCCGAAGTGGGTAGGGCTCCGACGCTTTCCTAAAGCTTAGAGGATTGGTCAACCCCTATAAACGTGCCAGTAGATGAGGGAGCCCCTTCGAAGGATTGTTTCGAGGCTTGGTTCCCCAAGGGTTCTACGTGCCCACCATATCACGACCCAAATTTTCCTCCGTAAGATATCGTGATTGAACCTAGTCTCTAAGACTAGTTAACCCTAACACTTAATAGAAAGATTCAACCATCAACTATTACATATGAAATAGAAATATCTATACAAACTTACAATCCCAAAATCAGTATTACAAGTCATAAGCTCTACTGAGAATGCTAGAAAATCGCAAAATACAATTGTTTTGAAAGAGAATTAATCAGTATAAGATGAAGTTTCAGAAGGTGACTCTAAGGCCTACGAACACGATGACAGGTTTACCTTGAGTCTGAACAGCAATGCTTGACCAGATAACTAATAATCAACAACATCCAAGGCACCTGAATCTGCACAAACATATTGCAGAAGTGTATTATGAGTACACCATAACGGTACCAGTAAGTATCAAGACTAACCTCGATGGAGTAGTGACGAGGAATAGTCAAGACACCCACCGGACTAAACAACCTGAACATGTATAAATGTAGAACTAGCAGGGCACAATATCGATATAAATCTTGGCATGATGACAGTATTAATGCTTTGTTGGTAATAGGAACTAAAAGCAACAGATAGCAACGAGAAACAACAGGTAATAACACTATAGAGTAAGTTGAGTACAGTTCAAATATGGCTGAACCCAATTAAGGAAAACAAGTTACTACTCAATAGGAACAACTTCTTTTACACAAGTTTTATTCAAGAATTTCCACAAGGTGCCAAACCTCAAAATTAGAAATCAAGGGTCCCATTTTGTGAACCGTAACCACTTGGCATCTTGTGCCAACATTACAATTCATAACAACACGAACGACTCGCGTGCCAAGGGAGTGACAATATCTAATATCTGCACGGACCACTCATGTGCCAACAATAATAATGACTCATGACTGCACGGACAATTCACGTGCCAACAGGATAACACTCACACATAAGGCAAGTACAGGGGAGTACGTGTAAATGGTCAAAACATCGGGATTCATCTTCTTAGGCCAATATGGGTGATTTATTTATGTGTATGCTTGTGCAAGTGTTCTACCACAATTCAAATCAACAAGTAAGAGTAAAGACAATGAATAGCACATAAGAATTGATCACCACAAATGTACAGTGTAATAAAGACAACAATGAAATTGAAGCAATGAATAGTACAACAAGATTATCTATAGAACTAAGCAAATAGTGAAACACGGAGAAAGAAAATTATTAGTATGCTAAGGAAACAACAATCAAAGACAAGTAAAAATGAATTGGGAAATGTCAATAAGAGCCACTACCGACCCCCTCGTAGTCTCAAATCACAAAATGAATCACAATCTTTTCTTATATCACCGTGGGAGCCTTTACATTTAGTTTTTTAAAATCATTTTTCCCGGAATAGTATCCCGCACTTTAGTCTATCTTATCACACCACACACGGCTTCTAGTAGTTCCCCTACTAGCCACGTGTATCAAGCTCACTTTATCTCATCGTATGCGTTTCAACACCCAGACCTTATACCACCACATGCGTATCAATATCACAACATATCACAAACGGCACCTCAAGTGTCCAAAATCACAATTTGCCAGAGACACCAAATAATAACAGAATATCACAATAAGGAGACCTTGGCTCAACAACAACATACAACAACAACAAAAATTACATGAGAATACGACAAGTAAATCATCACAAGGACTTTAGAACACAAAGAAATGGAAGAACGGGCTAAAAAAGAAAGACAAAACAAGGAATAATGGTCTCAACAAGAGTAGCTCAACAAGGAAAAGATAATGTGTAACAATGATTCACAAGAGTACAATTCAACGACAAGAGAGATAGCATGAATCAATGACCCCAAATAAGAATACGTCAACAATGGAAGGGATAACAAACTTCAATCGAGGCTAAGCAATTACGAAAAAGATAATAGTAATTTCAGTTAAGGTTAACCAAATTACGGAAGAGATAATAGAAATTTCAATTAATGTTAAGCAAATTACTGAAGAGCTACTAATAACTTCAATTAAGGTTAAGCAATTACCGAAGAGATAACAATAACTTAAATAAGGCACATAAGAGTTTAATCGACAATAAGGGTAGAACATGAAGCAATGAATTCCGAATAAGACACGTAAGGGTGAATTTAGTAAATAGGGGATTTAACATGACAAAAAAGCTTATCTAATGAACATAAGAATATAAGAGCCCTAAATGGTAAAATTTCCACAAATAAGCCCGAGCACGTACTCGTCACCTCGCGTACATGGCCTTCACAAGGCACAATTAGCACACATTACTCAAACCCTAAGGGGTAGTTCCCTACATAAAGTTAGGCAAGATACTTACCTCAAAGAAGCTAGACTAATACTCTAAGTGACCTTCTCGAGTGAAACAACCTCTGTATTGCTCAAATCTTGCCATAATAACTTCAATCATAAATGAAACTCATAGGAAACAATTCTGGATAATAAATATTCAGTATTTAACAAGACTAAAAAGTCAACCCCCCAGCCCGTACCTTAGAACCAAATAATTCACAAAACTCGAAAACCTATTCCGATACGAGTTCAACCATACCAAAATTATCAATTTTTGACATTAATTTGTTATTCAAATCATCATTTTACATTTTTGAAAGTTTTACTCAAAAGCCTCATTTTCCCCAACTGAAACCACTAATTAAATGATAAAAATAAAGATGGAGTCATGAAATACGATACATATTGAATAAAGAACACTTACTCCAATAGAACGCGTGAAGAACCCCCAAAAATTGCCTACATCCGAAGTCTATAACTCAAAATATGAAGAAAATTTCCAAACCCTTGACTTATATGATTCTGCCTAGGTCTTCCGCATTTGTGGACAATAACGCGCGTCTGCATGCTTGTTTTGGCGAGCGATGAATTGCATTTGCAGTTTCAACCAATCAGCCAAGTGGTCGTACCTATACAAGAAAATGCCGCACCTGGGATATCACGGACGTGACCAAACGAACGCAGAAGCCGGCTCTTCTTTCGTAGTAGTGATTGTGCTTCTGTGCCCAAAATCACCGCACAAGGGAAGAAACTGGATAACCCATCTTGCAAAAGTGACCAACAATGACGCAGAAATGACCCCGCACCTCCGCTCCAAAAATGTACTAGTACGACGCACCAGAACGAGACCTGCCCAGCATGCTCCTTAACTCCAAAATCTGATTTGTTAACCATCCGAAATCAACCCGAGGCCCTTAGGACCTCAACCAAATATACGAATACATCCTAAAATGTAATGTGAACTTATTCAAAAGTCTAAAAACACATAAAACAACGTCAAAATTATGGATCGCACCTCGAATCGAACTTATGAATTTCCAAATCTTCCAATTTCCAAAAATCGTGCCGAAACATATCAAATCAACCCAGAATGACGTCAAATTCTTCACGCAAGTCACAAATTCTATAACAGAGCTAATAGAACTCTTGAAATTACAATCCGAGCCAAATATCAATTAAGTTAACTCACGCCCAAATCTATCAACCTTCTAAAACTTCAACTTTCCAAATTTTCACCAAAATGCTTCAATTCACTCGATGGAATTCCAAATCCAAATCTGGATGCACATCAAATTCCAAAACCAACATACCAAAAATATTGGAACCATCAAAATGTCATTTGGATTCGGCTATAGCAAAGTTAAATTCCGGTCAACACTTACCACTTAAGCTTCTAAAATAAGAATCATTCTTCCAAATTGACCCTGAATCATCCATTTTTACCCTGAATCATCTAAAAACCAAACTTGTCCACATACGCAAGTCATAACACATAATACAAAGCAACTCAATACCTTAAGCCGTCTAACGGGATGCTAATTCTCAAAATATCCGGTCAGGTCGTTACACACCAACTGATGATTAGATTGTCGTTAATTTATATTTACCCAGTAAGAAGGGATATCTTCAAAAACCACAGGCCCGCGGCTACACTACTTCACAAGTTACTAAAGTAGCAGTAGTTGGCTCAAGTGGGGTCTATGAGTTTTGAGGCGCCGGTGACGCAAATATCTTATGCGAAAAAGGGTCAAATATGTCCTTGTACTATCGAAAATTAGTTATTAGTACCCTCCATTATACTTTCCTTCACTATCTACAACTACCGTTACCCATTTTAATATTTATGCCCCCGCATCTAACAGACCATTTTTTTAAGACATGTGGCACGATCTTAAAAAGCCTAACCAAAAAAAAAAAAAGGCCTAACCATCTACCATTTTACCCTACCCATTCAGCCCGACCCGGTAGCCCTCCAATCCACCCTAAAAATGCTTAATATTGCTTCTTCTCCAAAACTAGGGTTTAAATTCATTAACATTGTGGATGCTTATCATGTTCATCTTGTAAAGTAAGTTAGAAAAGATGAAGTAGAGAATACACCAGTTTTTGCATATGGGTTGCTGCAATTATCGACATATGTAGAAAAATGGAACATTTTAAGAAAATGGATGTATGTCTATATTAGTTTAAATTTGCTTTCTGATTTTTTATGGTGGTTTGGGGTATTTTGGAGGATGGTCTATATCAGTTTAAATTTGCTTTCTTTATGTGTTTTCCCTTTTTGTGTGTTTCTTCTCGTGCTCTCTATCTCTTCTTTTACCGTATGTGCCTCCCCTTTTTAGGTGTTATCGCTGACGGAGGGCATCGAATCTGTGAATGATGAATAATCTTCATATAACTTGAATTAAAATGTGGAAATCAGTGTACAACAACTCAACCGTATGAATTCAATTAGAGAATGATTGCATTTGGAGCAAGTAGAGCAATAATTTGGTAGATTGAGTTGGATTTCAAGGATTGATTTCGTGCAAGAGTTTCCAAGCTAAATTTCCTTTTTCAAGAAAAAAACGAAAGGTTCAGAGTTTTGTGGGTTTGATGCATTCAAATTACCATATTAGTACTAGTTTATTCCTCGCTTAAACATTTGTTTCTCTTTTGGTACGGGGATCATTCTGCAACTCTCAATAGAAACCCATGCTACTATTTGATGGAGACTTTTAAAGAAGAAGAACAAGAAGACTCCAATTTGAAATCAAACGATAATACACTCGTTTATGAAGTACAATTTATTAAAAGTGTACACAATTCAAGAAAATAGTAATCATCTATCCTACCCATGATCTTAAAAAGGTAGATGAAGAGATATAACAGTTGGAAATCAACTCAGATTGGGCAAAACCCGAGTTTCGGAGGAAAAACAACCGGTCGGGCTGTGTCCATTAGATGCGGGGGCATAAATATTAAAATGGGTAACGGTAGGGGTAGATAGTGAAGGAAAGTATAACGGAGGGTACTAATAACTAATTTTCGATAGTACAAGGACACATTTGACCCTTTTCCGTATCTTATGAGACTACCAAGTTTAGCTATATTGACCCTCCTTTTGTACTTGTGTTGTTAGAGATATCGTACTTAATTTTTATTTATTTTGAAATAACTCGCTGCTCTAAGCTCGGGGGACCTTGATAAAGGTTCAGGTTGCCCTATCCAAGAAGGTCGTGAGATATGATTTTAGCTGCTAAAGATTGAAAATAAGAAGCTCCAAATAAGAGATCGAGGAGCTCAAATTTGAGAAAAAGGCCCTCTAAGCAATAAGTGAAGTAATAGAGAGAAATGCCGATCAAAGGATGCAAAAAAATCTTGGCTAGTGAGGCTATCCTTCAGACTGAGTGGAACTGGGATTCCAACAAAATTACAACCCTCGAAGAAGAGTTGGCATCAAAAACGAGCATGAAGGCGCGACTGAGGGAAGATTTCTCTTGGTTAGAGTACGAGTTCCGGGGCCTAAGATCCAAATGGTTAGCGGATGGTTCTTAATCGGGCATCTTCTCAATAACTAATAACTAAGAACGTGAGTCTTCTCAAGAGGTCTTTGTGGACTTACAAAAGAGGATGGTTCTTAATCGGGCGTAGGATGTTGTGGAGACTCATCTCATTACCCTTTACGAGGCACATATTGGCGAGCTAGACATTCCCCTCGTGATTTATCAACTAGAGGCAGAGGTAAGGGAGCTTATGGGACTGCTTGGTCTATCTTTTTCTAATAAGAAGGGGATAAGCACGGACTTAGATGAGGTGGGCCTTGACCCTGAAGAGGAAAAGGAGGAAGAGGTTGACCCTGATTCCTCTGTGCCCCTTTAGTGACAACCAACACTGACCCAAGTGCCCCTTCAACATCTAATTTGCAAGAACCATGCCATAATCCAGTTCCCAATCGTCATCCTTAGGTGTTTTCTTGTACTTCCTAATTTTGCCCCATTTTTTTTTTTTTTTTTGTAAATACAGATCTATAAATTTTTGTATGCACTTTACGTTTTCTTTATTTTATGAAGTTCGAATGTGCTTATGTGCTTTCACAAATACATATCAAGTTGTGCAAAACTAGATGTTTCTTTGTTAGTTTTGCCCTAGCAGAGGTGAAGTCTCACCTTCATTTAGGCACGTAATTGATAGGAGATCGATTTTGAAGCTGACCGCTGATAAGTGTTTGTTAATAAAATAAGAACTCGAATCCGAACACACCTGTTATATAAATTCAAATGAAGTCATATGCTAAATATGACTTGAGTTTAAATTTGTGACTTTTTATTGGTATTTTTTTCTAAAGATCACTGCAGGTTCTTCTTACATCTATGCCCTCCTTCTAGGAATTTTTTTTGTTTGTATTTTTTTAAAGGTCCTCTGTAGGGTTTCTTCGAGACATCCTGGTCGTTCGAAAATTTTCTTCTAGTAGGGAATCTTCTGTTTGACCCTAAGATCTCCACAGGCCTTTTGATATTTTGATATTTTCTCTCTTGCTTCTCCTTCCTAAGTGTTCAAGTTAAACTCGTACAACTGTCAGTCCCCCAGTGTTCGAGCTAGAGGAACAAAGGCTCGGGTATTGGTGTAACGGTGTTCACTTGTATAGCTCTTCCCATTGGTCCTACACTCTGAAAAGGAAAGAAAGGGGGATGGGGGAGGAATTTCTAGATGAAGACTGTGCCAGAACCCTTTTTAATCAGCCATTTCAGCCTTGACTGTAAACTAAGGTGGGTTCACTTATATTTGCCAAGGTCATTTGTGGTTATCATCTAAATCGGGATAACTTATTTCCTATTATCTAAAGATGTTAGTGCTAAGAAGAACAATAAAGAACTTGCAAGGTGGGAAAGAAATGGAACTGCATGCTTCAAAAGTAGAAGCGTTTGAGTTGTGCCACGTTCTAGTTTGCCTTCAAGGGATTCCTATCGATTTCCTTGAGATTTTATGACCCCTTTAAAGTTACTTTAGTGATCCGATAAGATCTTTCCCAATTGGGCCTGAGTTTTCCAACATTCAGTCTTGAGATGCTAAAAATACACTTCACACACATAGTCTCCTGCTTCGAACTACCGAAGATTTGCCTTGTTATTGTAATATTTCTTGATCCTTTGCTTTTGTGCCACAATTTGTATTAAGTCCTACTTTTTACATCCTTCCACTACGTACAAGGCATTGTTTAAAGCTTAATTGAAGCCACAATATAAGGTACAGAGCAAAGAACTCCAAGAAAGCAAACTAAATTATAGATACGAAAGTTTCCCTACAAAGGGCTGGCTTCAACAACTCATAAGAGACGGCTTTTCAAGCTACACAAATAGTTAATTTGCTTATACTCACAAAAGTTTTCCTACAAAGGGGATGGTTTCTACAACCCATAAGGCATGGTTTGCCAAGCTACACAACTCAAAAACTTTTGTATTATAACGAACGTTAGTCAGAAAACTTTCTTACTACAATAAGCTAACTTTCAAAGACCGTTCTTACTCTATTTTCATACATGGGTGCTTCTGACTCCTACACTAGGGAGAAAGGGGTCGCCGCCATACTTAATTTTGTTGTCGTCCGGTAGGACCATAGTTCTTCTGGCCACCTCCCCTTAGCAGCTTCAAAACTCTTCTTTAAATTCATGAGTATGACCTTATTCAAGGACTCAAGTTTCCCATTTTCATATGGATGATACGAAGTAGAAGTAATTCTTTCCATCTGCCACTCTTCGAGGAATTTAGTCACTTTGGCTCCGACAAATTGCAGGCCATTATCACATGCGATTTCCTATGGTGCTCCAAGCCTACAGATGATGTATCTCTACACCAAGTCTATAACCCATTTTTCCCTAATTTGTGAAGATGCACTGCTTCCACTTATTTAGAGAAATAATTAGTTCATACTGTTGAATTTGGCAAATACAGCAATCCCACATCGGTGGGAGACTTAAGTTGGGGGGGATTTTCCCCCTATAAAAGAAGGCCTAATGTTTAGGATTAAACACACCTCTCATTTGCCTGCTTATTTTTTTAAGGCATTTGTATGTTCTCTCTTTAGTATTATTTCACTTGTAATTTTGGAGTGAAATAAAAATATTGGTTGTGTCCGAGGAGTAGGCAAAATTAGCCGAACCTCGTTAATTCTGGTGTTCCTTTTATTGTTGCTTTATTGTCTTATTTATTATTTGGTGGCTG
>MU754129.1:87336-104390 GCA_026770625.1 Nicotiana glauca
ACTGTTATTAACTGGTGAAAGCGTGATTGTTTGACTACCCTATAATTGCCTAACACATATGCACTTCCTATAGACATAGTTTCTATATGCAACTGATTTACATGAATATTAAGTCCTATAGGCAGGATTTCTAATGATATACAAAATGATTAAACGCTGGTCCTATAGACATGGTATCTAGGTGACTTATTTAAACATATCTCCTATAGCCATGGTATCTAGGTGATAAAAATTAAAAGTCCTAAGGCATGGCATCTACCCTTTAGTGATGCAAAAAGTAAACCCCTCCCACACCCTTTTTACTATATCTCCCCGATTTCTTTTATACAAAAAAATATTACAGAACCAGAAGAAGGAAAACGATTAAAAATACATCACAACCTACAACTTGATCCGAGCAACCTAATTCAATCTTAATATCCAATGACATATGCTTCACCAAATCCGGATTCCAGATTTCCAAGGCCTTCTCTCACCCAAAGTGTTTCAAAGTTCAAAGGAGCCTCAAGGACTCCAGGCAGTGCTTACACTCTGGATAACAATTAGAACAGAATAGTGCAGTGTGGAATTACCAGCCCTCAGGCATCCGAGTTCAGAGGGAGCTCCAGGGTCCCAAAACATGGCTTACCAAAGGGGGTAAGACTTAGGAAACTAGGAATGAGTGCAAAGTGAGAGAGGAACCATAGCAGAGGGTGGTCATGCCTAGCCATGGCATAGGCTGGCACACCCTTGATCCCTTATTTAGGTCAAACAAATAGAAGCAGACTCTGGGGAGTCAAACTTAGGGTTTGATTGGTGATTAGGACACTACCAGACCCAAGTTAAAGCTCAACACATAAATGGAAGAGGGAATGGGAAAGCATTTGAGTAGAGACTCAAGAGAGTCTGATTCTAGATCATGGATAATAATATAAGATGCTGCCATGATTCAGAACAGTACTAACATGCAAAAGGGAATAGAGGGAAGGGATTTGCATGAAAACATATTAAAGAGAGACAGGAGAGCATAGCAGACTGAAGGTGCAAATCATAAAGAAATGGCATAACAGACTTGAATGTAATTGCATAGTGCAGGAATCATAAATTAACACATAGTGAAAGAAGTGTAGAAGAGTAAAAGTAAACACATAATAGGAGTGGGTTATTTAAATTAGAAATACATACCAGTTTTCAGTTCTAGTACAGCAGAGAAACAACAGCAAATATATAGCCAGAAAGAATTAACAAGAGCAACTCAAATTTCAGCAAGCACTTGGGAATTCAGAGGAAATCCATAAATATTCAGACAGTAGGAGAGAAAGAAGCAAAGTGCTCAGTAGTAGTAGAGAAGGTAGAGAGTAATAGTAGAGAGAGTATAGTATATTTCAAAGACAGAGGTGTCTGTGTCGGGTGTGTGTAATTCTTCTGAAGTCTGAAGTGTATATCAGAGGTGCAGAAAGAACTTTTTTTCGTGTTTTTGAAAGAAAAGAGTATAGGTATTTATAGCTTTGAAAAACAAGCAAACAGTAAGGTAAGCAGCACAATTTTAACACAAATAAGGAAGTAACCATAAGTAAGAATTAATTAACCCAAGTGACTGCCCTTTAATTAAGTAATCACTGTCTAACGGGTGTCAACAGATCTAATTTAAGGAAAGGAAATCACTTTGGAGACAGACTGGGTGTTACCATAAAAGAAATAGTAAAATCATACAATAGGCAAACAAGTCTATGTACAAGATTTGTAGTTATTCTTGGAAAGATTCGGTGAGGCAAATCAAAGAAAGAAAATCAATTAACCCTTGACAGGCTAGTAAATCAGAAATTCATGGAAGTAAAACTTTGAAATCAATTTCGAGCTTAAAAATAAATCACAGGAAGGACTCAGTATATAAGGCATGCACAAATAATATACATGTGAGGCCAAGCTATGGCAAAAGAACCATCTTACAGTAACAACATAGAGTAGACATTCAACATGCTAGTTAGGTTTCAATGTATAGAGAGAGAAAGAATCAAATCATACAGAGAGTTAAGCAAGAAACATAGTCGCGTTTGACTGATGGCAAGAACTCAGAACACATAGAGAAAAGAGATGCAAGAATCAAGTTGAGTAGTTTCAAACAAACAAGTCGTACAAATAAACCCAAGAACTCGAATAGACCCCAAGGAACTAGGGTTTTCGAAATCAGTAGAGTTTAGAGGCGATAAACAAATAAACAGCCTCTAAGTCTCAAATAAAACCCAAAAATTAGGATTTTCAACACTAAACAGGTACAAACAAAGTAAATCAAACAGATAGACTCAGAAACTCAAACAAATCTCCAAAAATTAAGTTTTCAACGCCAGTCAAACTTAGAGATGATAAACAAATGAATCGAACGAGAATATTTAAACAACAGACTCAGAAACCCTAGTTTGAAATCAAAAGATTTAAAAAAAAAAAGAAGATTGGGGGGAAAATGTTTAAAATATCACATATAGCACAGATCGAGCACTGATTCAAACAAATAAATGAAAAAGAACCTCGAATAGGCTAGGGTTTCTGAGAACCGAGAAAGGCTTGGAAGGAATAAGATCAAATCTGGACTTGATAAGGCCGGAACCAGGATTAGGAGGCTAAGACACGCTGGAGCAAGGCGGGAGATGGCTGAGAACCTCGAATCGACAAAGGTCTGGGCGAAGACCCTTGAAGTCTGGCCTCGAACCTTTATAGAGCAGGCGTATAGGAGCAGAAGATGGCGAGTAGAGATCATATATCTCTAGATTAGCCATGGATTCTAGTGGATTTTGGGTCAGAGAGGGGGTAGGCGACTTATAGGATTTCAGGGGTTGAGAGAGTTCAAGAGAGACGAGAGAAACCAAAGGCGGCGGGTCTGAGAGAATGGGGGATAGGGTTGGGATCTTTGGAATTAAAATGGAAAGGGAGAATCTGGGCCGTTGATCAAAATGATCAACAACTCAGATTAAAAGGGACACGACCGGTTCGATTTAATGGTTACTGGGTCGGGTAGATTAGGTAATTGGGTTGGGGTAATTTGGGATCGGCTTGGGGCTGAAATGAGGTTAAATTTTGGTGTTATTTTGGCTAAAATTGAAATAGAATTGGGGCTTGCACTTAAATAGCCATTTCTCCCTTGTTTAATTTATAAAAAGTAGTAATATAATTTTAAAAAGCAAATTGAAAGGACTGAGTAGATACTTATTATATAAATATTAATTTAAAACTATCGGAAATAATTTTATAATTGTAAAATGTTATTAATTACGAAATAGGCCATAATTGCAATTATATGCAATTTGGTTTTAAAAATGCCAAATAAATTGGTAAAAATATGCAAAAAATCACCTTAATTATATTTTTGGTATAAGTATGAGAATGAAACAAGTTATTCACCAAAAAATGATAATTTTGGAGATAATTTGGATTTTGTACTGTTAAAACAGACAATGAATTGACTTTTAAAAAAAATCTAAAAAATTGGGAAAAATACCAGAACTTTTGGGCATGCTTATATATGCATACATATACTATTTTTTTGAAAGTATTTGAGTATAAAAAATACATAGAAAAAAATTGGGTATCAACACCCGTGGACATTAGGGTTGTTGTTGCTAGATCTAGATGGAGATTCATTTCGGCCTCGAGGTGTGGTGGATCTATTAGATCGGTCATTGGGGGTTCGAGTCCACTAGATTGTTCAAACTCCTGTCTGATGACATTCACATCGAGTTGTTTGTTGCATCCAGACATGATGATTTTTAAAAATCAAGGAGATAATTCAATAATTAATTTTGGATCGAAAGATTAATTTTCAGGGCCCCACGTTGGATGCCATATTGTTTGACCCAAAATCTAGTTTGTGAAAAAATAGTTAAAATTGTAGTTTAGTGTCCCAAGCAATTGGTTCGATCCAAATTTCAAGCAAGAAAAGTAATAATGAATTAAATTAAATCAAATCTATATTAAAGAAAATTTTACTATAATCGAGCTCCAACGGGCCATTCATTACAAAGTGAGCGAACTTTGCAATGGGTAAGCAAAACTTGAAGACATAATTATATAAAGAAGATAACTGATGACTTGTTATTGAATGCTTTTTCTCTTTGTATTATCGGTGCTCGAGGCAGAAGGATGGTTTTTGTAGTTGCGGGGGAGAGCACTGCCGCTCAGAGTTTTGGGCCAGCTTGTTAGGGAATTCGGTAGTGGGTAGCAGAACTGTAACAAACCACTTATTCAAACACTTCTATTACTTTCAACAATAACCGGAAATTACAAGATACTAAACTGAAATACAAAGAAAGGAGAAAAGGGATGAGAATCTCAGACGAGATGATACAGACAGGGGAGAAGGAAGATGAGGAGGAGTAGACATTTCATTCAACAATAGGCATAATCCTTTCTTTCTATCTAATAGTCCTTTTTTAAACCAATTGCTAAATGGGACTGGATCCCAAATAAAACTTTTCAATATTTTACTCAGCCCAATCTCTTCTAACTCAGTCCCATTCATCACTTCTAGCCCATAGGCCCATATGGAGTGAGCTTGGTTCATAACAATACTCCTACCCTCAAAAAGAACCTTGTCCTCAAGGTTCAAGTTAAGTATATAAATGCCATCAAATAGGTTCTGCTCATCAATAGAATTCCCGAAGTTAAAAGAATTCTTGCCCAACTCCCACCAAACAAGAGGGTGTGTGTCAAATACAGGAGCATATTGGGGATGAAATTTCTTCAACCAATTTGTTTTCACAGAAGCCTTGTCATTATAAAAGATGTGTCATTTCGTGTCCAAAAGAGATGTGAAGTACTCCCTTGTAAAATGTACTGTAATGTCTACTTCAATAAGGGAAAATGTAAGCTTTACCGTAGCAGCATCCAAGTCCAACATCCTTTTGTTTGGTGCCTTTATGCATATGCAATTGTGCCACCATAAATGCATCATAATTGACAAAAATGTCAACAAAAGTTGCCACACCTTCCTCGTGTTCCACTGTTGACTTAATTACTGTAGTTTTTGTGACCTTTCCAAGATCATCACAAAATCCACCCCTCGTAACCGTGAAAGAACCACTACCATGAGATTCCAACACACATTGTTCATCATTGACACCAGCAAGTACCTTCCTAAATTCCACGATCCTTGTCCAAGCAATTTCAACAAGGTTGTTCGGGATTGACTTTTTAAGCTCGACAAAGATGGTAGCACGCTCTCCACAAGTCAGCGCTAAAGGAATAACAAAAACAACATCTACTGGTGCAGTGTAATGAACTGAAGTTTCAGCAAGTGCACCTACGATCTTGAGTAGTGCATCCTTATGTGCATTCTCTGTGTCGAACAATGGTATGCGTGCAAGTTGTAAAACTACAGTTAAGATACCAAATGGAGAATTTAAATCCAAACATATAACAATTCAACCCTCTTTCTGTCTCATGTCAGCAAGAAATTCAGCAGTATAAGAAAAATCACCATCCAAAATATAACCAAATATGACTATAGTCGAAACAATGATGTCGCAGATTGGTATTTCAAGAAGATTCCATACATCTGAGGGCATGAACTTGGTAGGACTCGTACCGTAGGCAGTACAGAATGCATAATTTCTTGTAGCACCATAAAAGGTGGTAAAAACAAAATTAGAACCAGCGTCAAATGGAAAGTCTAATCTGGATTTATCAGGTGGATAGTAGAGCAAAGAAAATGAAAAATCAGCATGACCAAGTGCATATATGGGATCAAATTTACCCTTGTGTAAAAGCTGCTCATGATTGTAACCTATGTGCAGAAGTTGATCATGATTGTAAGCTGGAACAAAACAAGGTATCACCCCTAAGCATTGAGCAATCCAATGTCCAAGTTGAGGGCATAGTAGTTTAGACTGTCCAGCAAGAAATTGGTAAAAACCATCTAGAACTTTGTGAATATCAAACATAACCAGGGCATAGGGAATATATAATGTAGAATTAATCCCTAATGAAGGAATCTTTGTGATTGTAACAACAAACTCTAGAGGTTCGTCTCTGATAGTAATAGTTTCATTAATCTGTACCACCATTATGAAAGTTAATGCATGGTGTAACACACTTAGCTCAAGAGTCTTTCCACTCAAAAATGACCTCAGCTGATCAATTATGTATTGCTCCTCAATTGGAGTAGTAGCATCAGCAATAGAAAACTTAAATGAATTTTCTAAAGACTCTCCCAGAAATGTGTACATTGCGCAAGATTTTATGGAATTACCATTGTGTGCAACACTCATATCAACTCTACCAAAAGCAACCTTAAATACCTGCATAGTGTTGAACCACGTGTCCACATAACTTGCCTTATAAACTAGACCAAACAGAGAAAATAAGGGTCTAGCAGCTATTTCCAATCGAACATGCGGTGATTTCTTGGAGTAACTGTCATCTAATACCTGCAGCCCTCACTGTATTTTCTATTCCCTAGCACACTCTCTGCATTTAGACAACAAGTATATGAAAAAATTGTACACTTGCCCAGTATCAACGCAATTGCATTTGTGTAAGCCAAAAAGCGACATTCGATTTTGATTAGCCCCACCAATTTCTTCAAGATAACTACTAAACCATGGAATTATGACAAACCATATGGTACCATCAAATGGAAAATATATTACGTCAAATCTCACACTCGCATTCGACACCACAATTCCTTGGCTAGTAAAAACCAGGAAACCCAATGTATCCCATTGAGGAAATTTGTCAAACACTCCAGTCATAGTAGAATCTCGTGAATTTTCTTCTTCCCTATCATAAGATCTGGTGGTATCATCTAACGCCTCTGTTTGGACTTTGGTCGGGAAGATGGAATTTGCATAGCAGCTATCGTTGCAAACTGTGGATACTGTAGTAACATATTTGTTTCCCTCGTGGACAAGAGCATTAAGATCATGAATGTCGGAGCTCACTACGACGAGTGAAATGTCGTCGAGCCCATGATCTTCAGTGATAGCACAAGGTTCGTGTACCAAGTCCACTACCTCTATTTAATTTGCATTCCAAATTTGACGTGCTTCTATATCTTCAAGATTGACAATCTCAGTACCTCTTCCAGTAATCAATGTCATGGAATCTAAATTTTCAAATGTCACTGGCAATTTATCGAACACATGGTCCACCTTTGAGTTTTCAGTTTCATAAGATGTTTCAAATGTTGATGTCTTCGGAAAAAGGCTCGAAATAGGAAAAGGAGACACCATAGTTGATGGTGAAACTATAGGGACAGTATCAATGTAGTCAAAACTAACATATGAGGAATCAACAAGACGCCTCACCGAATATATGGCAGTTTGTTGTCGAAAGTGATGGGCAAATTTCGCTTTGAAATGCGTCCATTCAAAAAATTGCTTGTTCCGAAACAACCAATAAAAACCAATTAAGAGCTTCATCATCGAGGTAAAAGGAAGGAAGAGGTAACCAATCCTTCTCGGCGAAGCCAAGGTAATTAAGTATCGCTCGGCCCGAAAAAGCCAACTTTCTGGGTTGCCGCTGCCGCTGAATCGATCTAGTACCTCCATTGGAGTCCGATGGATGAAAGCACCAATGTAACAAACCACTTATTCAAACTGTCACACCTCAATTTTCGCTACACCCCGTGAAGGGTATAATAAAAGGAGTTTTTCTAATTAAAGGACAGTCAAAACGGGATTCATTTATTAAGATATTCAAAGTCGCCACTTAAGATATTTATGGTGTCCCAAGTCATCGGTTTGAATCCCGAATAGAGGAAAGGGTTTGACTCTGTATTAGAGTCGCGAACCAGAAATCCGAGTAAGGAATTCTGTTAACCCGGAAGAAGGGGTTAGGCACTCCCGAGTTCCGTGGTTCTAGCGCGGTCGCTCAATTGCTATATTTGGCTAAAATCTAATTTTAATACATTCTATCCTATTGTATAATTTTTAAAATTACTCACCATTTTTTAATTAAATTTTTAAGAAATTGAACGTCGTTTAAAAACATGTTTTTGGATCACGTCACATGAAATGAGCCCGGAATCCTGAACACATTTTATTCAATGTTTTGGGATTTGATTTGGGTCACATGAAATGCACACCCGAGTTTAGGAAGGTAATTTTATTTAAAATCGCGCCTAAAGAGACTAACGCATTATTATCTTTGGGGAAGGCTGTGAAATTCGCTAAACGACCCATCCTGAATTCAAAGTATTTTTTAATTAAGCATTGAATGAGCGCCCCGCAATTTTAAAAATTGTACAACAGGAACAGCTCATATCAACCTCAAGCAAACAAGTTTAATTGAACCCAAAGTTACTTGAAACTAAACCAAACTGTTTCTGAAACTTTCAATTATCAGAACTAAACTTAGGAAATGCAAATCAGTAACTCAAAGTTGAAAATTCTCTTAAAATTTTAATAGAACAGTAGCTATTTTTGGGATTTTTTTGAAGTTTCTATTGTTTTTTTTATATGAAGAGAACTAATATCTAAAAGGATTGTTGATCTGAATTTGAATTTTCATATTTGTAGAGCTTAGAGAATTTTGGGGGGAATATTGAGGCTCAAAAAACTTTCTCAACAAGGCATGGGAATGCCCTTTTTATAGGCACAAATGAGGGAGTTTCAGATTTTCACTCTTACAAAGTAGTCCCTCTTTTTATTTTAATTTAACTCTCTATTTTCTGACTTGTCACTCAAGTTAGTACACATATCTTTTGAATTTCTCTTAAAATCCTCACCTAGAAGATTCTAGGAGGTTCTACTTCAACCACTTGCAAGATTCCCTATCCTAAATGACTAAGTTACCCCTTAATCCAACCTAAAATTACAAACTCTATGCTAGTTGACCCCAGACCCTTCTTCCTGATTAAAACTACAACCAAAACAAATTAACAGAGACTTAAACTACCATTAAATTAAAATCGGGAATTAAAACCAATTAAGCTCAAACAAACCATCAGAATCAACCAAAGCAGATCAGAACACATAAGCAAAAATCAGAATCGAATGAACTAATGACAAACTTAAGAAAAACAAACTCAAATTACTAACTAATCAGGAAACCTGAACATGGGATTAATTCACATGACTAAACTCAATTACGAACAAAGCTTAACCTAACAGGATTAGCATTAACTAAGTCTAGACAAAATTCAAACTAAAACTTAAACCATAAACTACTAGACTAGATTTAAGCTAAACAAACTAAAACACATTAATTAAAACATGATTCAGCATCAATGATTGAAGAAAAATGAAAGAGAGACACAACATTAATAAAAATGGAAACCAATAATCCAGAATAAAATGTGACCAAAAATAGGTACCAATCATACGAATAAAACCGAACAGAATTAACACGAAATTAAACAAAAATTAAAACTAAGAATAAAATTCACTAACTCACTTCGAGACTCCGGTCAGTCAATATTTTTCAAAATTGGCCAATTCCGATGATGTTTAATCGCCCTAGATGATGGAATCTTCATGCAGATGGTGAGAGTATCATATTGTGCCAATTTGGCACGATTTGGTCCATTTAGGGTTTTGGCCAGAAATAATTCAAATGAATATTCGAGAAATGCCGGCAAGATTCGAGACATGCGGTTATGGGGGTTGGGTAGAGGAGGCTCAGGCGACCCTAGGGTGTTAATTTGATGTCCTTTGGAATAAGTGGCGTCGTGGCCAGAAAATGTTCTGACAAAGATTCGAAGAGCTCCGGCGAGATTCGAAAGATAAGAACAATGGATTCGAGTAGAGAGGGATAAGGGGAATCTGGGGTGTATTTTTTGGGCGGATTGGCGGTGATGGCGTTCGCCGGCGGCAGCGGCTCCGACGGAGATACGGTGGTGGCGATGGAGGGGGACAGGGTACGATGAGGGTAATGTTGGTCTTTAGGGTTACTGAAGAAATTTGGACAATTATATGAAATTGCTACGATTAACATGTGTTGTTGGATTAATGTGTATAGATGGCTGGGATTTACAGGGACTTAAAACGGGGTCGTTTACAGTGGTTTGGAGTTGGACAGGATGGGATTAAATTGGGCCAGGGCGGGTACTAGGCGGAAAATGGGTAATTGAGCTGAATTAATCAAGTAAAATGGCCACACAGTCCATTATTAAGGGACCCCTCTTTTTAATTATTTTTTACTTTTATTTCTTTTATCTCTTTTATTTGTATTATTAATTTTTTTTATTTTTTTTGGCTTTACAAAAATGCAAAAACTAAAATAAAGACCCAATATATTTAAAAAATTAAACTAATTAATTGCTAAAATTGGTTAAAATCATATTTCTTGACAAACTCAACAATTAATCAAAAAAAAATACAAAAGTGGGTTATTTTTGTTATTTTCTTTATTTTCAAGCAATTTAAACTACTAATTAGTCCTAAAATGTGAAATTAAATCTCAAACCAATGCCAAATGTATTTTTTTTTAATTTTCATATGAACTAAAATGTGCAGATAAAATGCAACAATTACCACAAAAATTCACAAAAATTCACAAAAATTGTAAAACAATAAATAAATTGTTTTTTTTTTAATTTTTGGGAATAATTTGCTTAGGGCAAAAATCACGTGCTCACAGCTGCCCTTCTTTGCCCGGAAACACGAAAAGTTTTCGTGCAAAGATAAAAGAGCGGAAACGAGCGATTTTTGCCCGTTCGAATATTCCGTGCGAAGCATTTTTGAAAGAGTTGACTGCGCCCTGCTTCGGAGGTTGCCTACATATCCTTGGCTAAAAAGGAATCAGGTCAGTGTAGTTCAGGAATGTCTGGTAGCTGGGACTACCAGGGACTATGATTTCATTGTTGTTGCTGCTGCTACTGCTCGTTGACCTCCTTATTACACCGTGTCAAAATAAAAGAAGCTATCCTAACCTATGATCTATGGATTACAACAAGGTTCTATCTACGTCTTCACACTTGCTCTTGTGTTGCTCTAAACTTGTATTCTTTCGATGAAATTCTTGCATTGTTGCCTTGTATCGTGATTGGAGATGTTTTGCCGTTCCTTCGAGTGATGCTTGACTATATACATGCCTGTATTCTTCAGGCGAGCTCCTGATTGCTGATCTTGAAAAGTATTCCCTTGTTCTCCAGGTGGGCTCCTGATCGCTGGACTTTGAAAAGTACTCCCTTATTCTCCATGTGGGCTCCTGATTGCTGAACTTGAAAAGTATTCCCTTATTCTCCAAGTGGGCTCCTGATTGCTGAACTTGAAAAGTATTCCCTTATTCTCTAGGTGGGCTCCTGATTGCTGAATTTGAAAAGTATTCCCTTATTCTCCATGTGGGTTCCTGATTGCAACAGACAAACAAAGAAAATTTTTCTGCCCCAGTTTGGTGGCTGGGCACATCATGTTATCCAATATCAAAACTTGAAAGCTAAAATTTGAATTGTACTTCCCTTGTTTTTCAGGTGGCGCCTGACTACTGAAACTTGAAAGGAATTCCCTTGTTCTCTAGGTGGGCGCCTGACTTCAACAAAACAGACAAACAAAGAAAACTTTCTGCCCCAGTTTGGTGGCTGGGCACATCATGTTATCCAATATCAAAACTTGAAAGCTAAAATTTGAATTGTACTTCCCTTGTTTTTCAGGTGGGCGCCTGACTACTGAAACTTGAAAGGTATTCCCTTGTTCTCTAGGTGGGCTCCTGACTGCAATGCTTGAAATGTATTCCCTTATTTTCCAGGTAGGCACCTGATTACTGAAACCCGAAATGTATTCCCTTGTTTTCCAGGTGGGCGCCTGACTTCAACAAAACAGACAAACAAAGAAAATGTTCTGCCCCAGTTTGATGACTGGGCGCGTTATGTTACCAAATATTAAAACTTGAAAAATTTGCACTGTACCTCCCTCATTTTCCGGGTGGGCGCTTGACTACTGGAACGTCAAATGTATTCCCTTGTTCTCCAGGTGGGCGCCTTATTGCTGAAACTTGAAATGTATTCTCTTGTTCTCCAGGTGGGCGCCTGACTGCAACAAAATAGACAAACAAAGAAAACTTTCTGCCCCAGTTTGACAACTGGGCGCGTTATGTTGCCAAATATTAAAACTTGAAAATTTTGTATTGTACTTCCCTTATTCTCCAGGTGGGCGCCTGACTGCTGAAACTTAAAATGTATTCCCTTGTTCTCCAGGTGGGCGCCTGATTGTTGAAACTTGAAATGTATTCCCTTGTTCTCCAGGTGGGCGCCTGATTGTTGAAACTTGAAATGTATTCCCTTGTTCTCCAGGTGGGCGCCTGACTTCAACAAAATAGACAAAGAAAGAAAATTGTCGGCCCCTGTCTCAACTAAAGAACAATTTGTTAATATAAAACGGTGGTTAGTTGCTAGAATTCTTGCTGGGTATGTCCTTGCTAATCGGGCTTTACTCCGACCTGCTTCCTGGACTTGCCCTGAACCTCCTCGGCTTCCTGACCAAATTCCAAATCCCTGACTTTGATGACCCAAGTGTTCTATCCTGTATTGATGTTTTGTGTTTCTGACCCCTCTATCTAAAACTTCGCTTCTTCCCTACAATTATCTGATTGACCCAACGATGAAACTTCCAGCGGTCCTTCATGTCCTATTTCATCTTTGATATATTCTGGCCCTGTTGTGCCTTGCAACTGGGAAACTAGTAGTTAGTTTTGAAATTCTTCCCCTTTTGTTTTGAACAGAATTGACACTGAAACGTCTTAAAGACGGACCTCGAAAGAATGAAATGCAATGACCTCAAGGGTTGAGGATACAGAGAATCCAGAAACGGATGATTTGTAATGAAGAAAGAAGAGAAGAAGACTTATCTGAGTGGAATGGCTGGTACCATTGATCATGCCATGCATTTGGATTAACCAGCCTAGTCTGTCTAACCAATCGGCTTTCAATTGCCACACTTGCTATTCCAGACTTTCTTAACCTGACTTTCGCCAAAACCCAAACCCTGCTCGGCTTGCCATGTTTCGAGCAGCCGTCAACCACAGACTTGCTTCATTTGCCTATCTGAAAACTCACCTTTGCCTTACAGTGCCCGAGAGGGTTTTCACCGACAAGACTCTTTTATTCTCAAAACTCACTTCGCCTTACGGTGCCCATGAGGGTTTTTACCAATAAGACTCTCTCATTTTTTATTTCTCTCAGCTCACGTCGCCTTATGGTGCCCGTGAGGCTTTTCACCAATAAGACTCTCTCATTTTCACCATTTTTCTTTTGGTACCAGAGTGTTGCCCCCAACATGAATCACTTTTTCTGCTCGCATTGGCACTTCTTGAAGATTGATCGGAAGGTCTTTCTTTGGACCGTAATGCGGCTTTTGGATGAGGTTTAGAAAGAAGGGTATAGAGGCTCAAAATAATTCAACTACGGGTTTAACATTACAACTTTCGGAATCAGCTTTTCTTACAACAATCACAACTTCTGCCCCAGTTTCTTTCTTGGGGATCTTTGAACTTTTATTTGGTGTGACTGAACCCCAGAGAGAGGCTGCCTACGTACCCCTTTCGGGATCAAGTCAAACGTAGTTCAGGTCATAGAAATTACTTTGTTGTGATTTTCTTCTTTTCCATTTTCTCTCTTCTTTTTCCACTTTTTTCTTCTTCTGTTTTTCTTTTCTTTTCTCTTCTTTTGATTTCTTTTTTTTTTCTTTTCATTTTTTTCCTTTATTTTCATTTCATTTCCCTTTTCTTTTCTTTTTCTTTTTCTCTTCTTTTGGCCTATTCTTCCTGTTACTCCGCTGATCTTCCTCACTCGTGCTTCTGCGTTTTGATATTGATTCCGAAAGAGGGGTACGAAAGAAAATAAAATAAAGCTTAAAAAGGGGTAACAAAGGATAAAGTGTTTGGATAGCAGAACAAAATGCCTTCGTCATTTCAATCTCAAAATATGCCAAATACAATTAAGTACAATTAGACAAAGAAATCATACATAGTATCACTTGAATGCATCGGAGTTGATAGCTATTTCTACACACTTCCCTTCCACATCTGTCAGATATAATGCACCACTGGACAACACTCGGGTTACAACAAATGGCCCCTGCCAGTTGGTGGCGAACTTTCCTTTTGCTTCGGCCCAATGAGGTAAGATACGCCTCAACACAAATTGCCCTACTTCAAACTTCCGTGGATGCACTTTCTTGTTATATGCTCTTGCCATTCTCTGTTGGTACAACTGTCCGTGACATACTGCTGCCAATCTCTTTTCATCAATCAAGCTCAGTTGTTCCAAGCGGGCCTTGACCCATTAAACATCGTCAATTTTTGCCTCGACGATAATCCAAAGGGATGGTATTTCAACCTCTGCGGGTGTTATTGCCTCCGTACCATATACCAATGAATAAGAAGTGGCCCCTACTAAAGTGTGAACAGTAGTGCGATAGCCTAACATGGCAAAAGGTAACTTCTCATGCCATTGCCTGGACCCTTGCATCATTTTCCAAAGTATCTTCTTGATGTTCTTGTTAGCTTCTTCGACCGCACCATTTGCCTTAGGATGATATGGGGTTACATCGCGGTGCGTGATCTTAAACTGCTGACATGTCTCCGCCATCAGATGGCTGTTGAGATTGGCACCATTGTCTGTGATAATTACCTTCGGGATTCCGAATCAACAAATGATATTCGAATGCACAAAATCGACCACTGCCTTCTTGGTCACCGATTTGAAAGTTTTCGCCTCAACCCACTTAGTGAAATAATCAATAGCTACCAGAATAAACCTGTTCCCATTTGACGCTGCTGGTTCGATCGGCCCAATGAAATCCATTCCCCAAGCAACGAAGGGCCATAGTGCCGACATTGTATGAAATTCAGATGGTGGAGAGTGAATCAAATATCCATCTGCCTGGCATTGATGACACTTGCGCACGAAACTGATACAATCCCGTTCCATAGTAAGCCAATAATAACCTGCTCGGAGAATCTTCTTTGCCAATACATATCCACTCATATGAGGTCCACAAACTCCCGCATGTACCTCGGTCATGATAGTTGTGGCCTGTTTAGTATCCATGCACCTCAATAAACCAAGATCTGGAGTTCTTTTGTACAACACTCCTCCACTGAAGAAAAATACGCTTGCCAAGCGTCTAATGGCTCTCTTTTGATCCCCTGTGGCCTGTGCCGGATATACTCCCATCCTGAGGTATTCTTTGATATCATGAAACCACGGCTCACCATCAAGCTTTTCTTCTACCATGTTACAATAGGCATGCTGATCTCGGACCTGAATCTGCAACGGATTCACATAAGCCTTATCTGGATAATGCAACATCGATGCTAAAGTGGCCAAAGTGTCAGCAACTTCATTATAAATCCTTGGAATATGCCTGAAGTCTATCGACTGAAACCGTTGACAAAGTTCATGCAAACACTGCCGGTGCGGTATGAGCTTTAAGTCTCGTGCCTCCCATTCTCCCTGAATCTGGTGCACCAGAAGATCCGAGTCACCCATGACCAAGATCTCCTGGACACCCATGTCTATAGCCAACCTCAAACCCAAGATACATGCCTCGTATTCAGCCATGTTATTGGTGCAGTAGAAGCGAAGTTGAGCTGTAACAGGGTAGTGTTGCCATGTCTCAGAAATAAGTACCGCTCCTATCCCGACGCCTTTGGTATTGGCCGCCCCATCAAAGAACAACTTCCACCCTGGCTTTTCGACTTGTTCTAATTCCTCGACATGTATTGTCTCCTCATCAGGGAAATATATCTTCAAAGGTTCATACTCATCATCAACTGGGTTCTCGGCTAGATGATCAACCACCGCTTGTGCCTTCATTGCGGTCCGGGTCACGTAGACAATATCAAATTCCGTGAGCAAGATTTGCCACTTTGTGAGCCTCCCTGTGGACATGGGCTTCTGAAAAATGTACTTCAACGGGTCCAATTGAGAGATGAGATATGTGGTATATGATGACAAGTAATGTTTCAATTTCTGCACTACCCAGGTTAAAGCACAACACGTTCTCTCAAGCTGAGTGTATTTTACCTCATAAGATGTGAACTTCTTGTTGAGGTAGTAAATCGCCTGCTCTTTCTTTCCTGTGACGTCATGCTGCTTCAGTACACAGCCAAAAGAGTTATCCAAAACTATCAGATAGAGGATCAAGGGTCTTCCCGGCTCTGGCGGAACCAACACAGGTGGACTGGCCAAATACTCCTTAACCTTGTCAAATACTGCCTGACATTCATCCGTCCATCAGACCACAACATCTTTCTTTAGCAGCTTAAATATAGGCTCGCAAGTTGTTGTAAGCTGGGCAATGAACCTCCTGATATAATTCAACCTACCGAGTAAACTCATCACCTCTTTCTTGCTTTTTGGCAGTGGTAACTCCTGAATGGCTTTGATCTTGGACGGGTCTAACTCAATACCACGTCGACTTACCAAGAACCCCAACAACTTCCCGGACGGAACTCCAGATGCACACTTCGCTGGATTAAGTTTGAGGTTGTACCTGCGGAGCCTCTGGAAATACTTCCTCAGGTCTTTAACATGGTCACATGGCTTCCTTGACTTTATGATCACGTCGTCTACATAGACCTCAATTTCCCGATGTATCATGTCATGGAACATGGTGATCATTGCCCTCATATATGTTGCCCCTGCGTTCTTCAACCCAAATGGCATTACCCTATAACAATACGTACCCCAAGGCATGATGAATGCTGTCTTTTTCGCATCTTCCTCATCCATTAAAATCTGGTGATAGTCTGCATAACAATCAACGACGGAACAATCTCATGTTTGGCACAATTTTCAATCAATATATGGATGTTTGGCAGTGGGAAGTTGTCTTTTGGACTCGCCTTATTGAGATTATGGTAATCAACGCACACTCTGGTCTTTTGTCACGACCCCAAATCCCGGTCGTGATGGCGCCCAACACAACTGCTAGGCAAGCCCGACCATTCTCTCTCAACCCGAGCGTAAAGCGCAAAACCAATTTATTTAATATCTTAAAAAAAACAGTGCAGCTATAAGTTTAGCTAATAAAATAGACAAACCAAATATCCCATTAACACTGGGAACCACCTCCCAAAGACCTGGGGGTCACGAGTCAAGAGCCTCTAACAGTACAGTAAAAGAAGACTGTAATAATACA
>MU754133.1:4533-84080 GCA_026770625.1 Nicotiana glauca
GCACAGAAAATATTATATATGGAGGATACCAGGAGATCCTCGGGATACCAAGAGATCCCAGAAATTATTGTAGACACCAAGAGATCCCAGAATATTTATTGAGGATACCAGGAGATCCTCTGGATACCAAGAGATCCCAGAATTTATTATTGTGGATACCAAGAGATCCCAGAATTATTATTGAGGATACCAAGAGATCCTCGGGATACCAAGAGATCCCCGATGCTAAATACCTGGTTGTGATTTATACCTCTATTCACTGATTGTGTTGTTCTATGTTACTGTTTTACTTATTTTCTTGCTGGATATCTGCTGTGATTATACACATATTATCTTCTCATTATTATATTGATTATTATGTTTTACCTCAGTAGGGCCCTGACCTTCCTCATCACTACCCAACCGAGGTTAGGCTTGGCACTTACTGAGTACCTCTGTGGTGTACTCATGCCCTTCCTACGCATGTTTTTCATGTGCAGATCCAGGTACTTCTGGTCGAGCGCATTATCAGTGATCCAAGTGCTATATTCGGAAACTTGAGGTATATCTGCCACGTCCGCAGACCAAAGAGCCTCCATCTACTCTATCTTATAGTTAGCAGTTCCATTTCATGTACTCAGTTGTTGTAGACATTTTCGGATATTAGAGTTGTATCTTATGATTCTATTAGCCTGTGTTGCCCATGGGTTTTGGGGTCTTTGGGATAGTTTCAGAATGTTAAGTGCTGAAGTATATGTGCCAGGAGGCAATTATATACATTATTCCTGTTATCTAGTTTTGATTATAAACTTCTGCAAATATTATCACTTCCGCAACGTGTAAGTCTTACCTGGTCGCGAAGACTAGGTGCGGTCATGACGTGTTCACAATTGGTGAACTAGGGTCGTGACAATGATGTCATCATCAAGTCCAAGAAGTCCATTGATCACATGGAAGATTTGAGGAAATTCTTCAACATATTGCGAAGGTATAACCTGAAATTGAATCCCATGAAATGTGCATTTGGGGTCCCCGCCGAAAAGTTGCTTGGGTTTATTGTGAGCCACCAGGGAATAGAATTGGATCCGTCAAAGGTCAAGGCCATTCAGGAACTTCCACCGCCAGAACAAGAAGGACATGATGAGTTTCTTGGGAAGTCTTAACTATATCAGCCGGTTCATAGCACAATCTACGGTTATCTATGAGCCAATCTTTAAGATGTTAAAGAAGAACACCGCTACCAAATAGACCGATGATTGCCAGAAGGCCTTCGAAAGAATCAAGGAATACCTATCAACACTACCAATCTTGGTCCTACCAGATCCAAGTAGAACCCTATTACTCTACATCGCAGTACTAGATGGAGCTTTCAGTTGCTTTTTGGGGTAGCACGATGAAATATGGAGAAAGTAATAGGCTATTTACTATCTCAGCAAGAAGTTCACTATCTAAGAAGCCCGGTATTCTCTTTTGGAAAGTACCTGTTGCGCTTTGACTTGGGTAGATAAGAAGCTAAGGCATTACTTCTGTGCCTATACCACGCATCTCATATCAAGGATGGACAGTTTAAAGTAAATATTCCAGAAACCCATGCCCACTGGCAATCTCGCCAAATGGCAAATCCTGCTGAGTGAATTCGATATTGTATACGTAACTCAGAAGGCGATCAAAGGACAAGCGTTGGTGGACCACCTAGCTGAAAACCCTGTGAATGGAGAATATGAACCTTTGAAAACATATTTTCCCAATGAAGAGGTATCGTTCATAGGAGAATACATTACAGAATCCTATGATGGTTGGAGAATGTTTTTCGATGGAGCATCGAATTTCAAAGAAGTTGTCATAGGAGCAGTCTTGGTGTCAGAAACCGGTCAGCATTATCGGGTCTTCCAAGCTCAGATTCCCCTGCACCAACAATATGGCCGAATGTGAAGCCTGCATCTTAGGGCTCAAGATGGCCATTGACATGAACGTGCAAGAGTTGCTAGTAATTGGAGATTCAGACTTGCTTATACATCAGGTACGAGAAGAATGGGAAACCAAGAACCCCAAGATACTCCCATATCTGCATCAAGTATAGGAATTGAGGAAGAGGTTCACAAAGACAGAATTCTGACATGTTGCTAGAGTCCAAAATGAGTTCGCTGATGCATTGGCTACCTTGTCATCTATGATACAACCTCCAGACAAAAATTTCATTGATCCCATTCTAGTAAAAACTCATAATCAGCTAGCTTACTATGCCCATGTCGATGAGGAAGCAGACAGAAAGCCTTGGTTTTAGGATATCAAGGAATATTTGGCAAAAGGAGAATACCCGGAGCTTGCCAATCATACTAAAAAATGCACACTGCGGAGATTGTCCAACAAATTCTTTCACAGCGGAGGAATCCTCTATAGGAGGACTCTTGATCTGGGACTACTAAGGCATGTCGACGCAAATGAAGCATCCAAACTGCTAGAAGAAATTCACGCTGGGACCTGCGGTCCACATATGAATGGTTTTGTCTTAGCAAAGAAGATACTCCGAGCTGGTTACTTTTGGATGAATATGGAAACAGACTGTATCCAGTATGTTCGAAAATGCCACCGCTGTCAAATACATGCAAACGTGATAAAGGTGCCTCCAAATGAGTTTAATGCAACAAGCTCACCGTGGCCGTTCGCTGCTTGGGGGATGGATGTTATTCGACCAATTGAGCCTGTTGCTTCCATCAGACACATGTTTTTCATAGTGGCAATTGACTATTTCACCAAATGGGTCAAAGCGGCATTCTACAAAGCAGTGACTAAGAAAGTCGTGGCAGACTTTGTCCGCGACCACATTGTTTGCCGATTCGGGATTCCAAAATTAATCATTACTGATAATGGCTCCAATATCAATAGTTACTTGATGGAGGCTATGTGCGAAACCTTGAAGATCAGGCACAAGAATTCTACAACCTACAAGCCTCAAATGAACGGAGCCGTGGAAGCCGCCAATAAGAATATCAAGAAGATATTGAGGAAAATGATAGAGAAGCATAAACAGTTGCACGAGAAGTTATCATTTTCTATGTTAGGATATCGCACCACAGTGCGCACATCAACTGGGGCGACCCCTATATGTTGGTCTACGGTACAGAAGCAGTCATTCTCGTTGAAGTAGAAATTCCTTCCTTAAGGATTATACAGGAAGCCGAGCTCGACGATGCAGAATGGGTGAAGAGTCGTTACGAGCAAGCAACTCTCATAGATGGGAAAGTAATGAACGCAATTTTTCATGGTCAACTTTTATAGAACAGAATGTCCAGAGCCTTCAACAAGAGAGTCAAGTCGAGGCAATTCACACCGGGACAACCGGTATTAAAAAAAAATTTCCGCATCAAGATGAAGCCAAAGGGAAGTTCTCTTCCAACTGGGAGGGTCCGTACATGGTTCACCGGGTTTTTACAGGAGGAGCCCTCATACTTGTAGAAATGGACGGAGAAATCTGGCCAAAGCCGATTAATTCAGATGCAGTCAAGCGTTACTATATGTAATCTTTATGCTTTCCTATATGATGTAATTTGAACTACGTCTGACCTGATTCCCATTTGAGAGGGGATACGTAGGCAGCCTTATGGGTTCGGTCACAATTAAATAAAATTTTCATTTCCCCCAAAATTAGAAACTGGGGCAAAATTTTGAGGAGGACCCTCAAAATTCCGAAGTAATTTCATCCGATCATCGCACGAGCAGCCGTCAAAAGCATCACCCATCAAATTGGGGAAAATTTTTAAGGATGACCCTCAAAATTCCATAGCAGGAGAGGTTGCAATGTCTCGAATCGCGTCATAGTAGTTGGTTCATCTAAAAACTATTTTTATTATACGTTTATGTCGTACTTTTACAAACTCATGCATTTTTATTTATTGAAACTGCTTTGTTTAGCAGCGCTACCCCAACGAGTATTACCAGATCAAAGCCAAGCAGGTCGAGAAAAGCCAGCGGGGATACGAACTAACCTCCCCCTTACAACTCACGGTTTTCCTTTGGATGCTGGCACTTGGATTGCAAAATCATCGAACATACTATGCACACACAAACATTGTTCAGGAATACAACCCTCAGAACCATTGCTCTTATACACATTTGCTATCCACACACACCAGTGACATTCCATGCGTAACAATGTCCCCAGCAGTCACGACATCGCAATATGCTATCAGCTAAGAAAGCTCTATTACCCTTTGCCCTTTTATTTTTTGCATAAGGCTACCATTCTGCCTTCTGAGACTAAACACTGTCTCCATCTGCATTTTCTGTATTGCATAAGGCTACCATTCTGCCTTTTGAGGTTAAGCTCTACCTCCATCTGTATTTGCATTGCATAAGGCTACTTTTCTGCCTTCCAACTTGCATAAGGCTACCATTCTGCCTTCCGAGGTTAAGCTCTACCTCTATCTACATTTGCATTGCATAAGGCTACCATTCTACCTTCCAGCTTGCATAAGGCTACCATTCTTCCTTCCGAGGCTAAACACTGTCTCCATCTACATTACATGGCTGAAAGATTGCCATATTGCACGGCTGAAAGATCGCCACATTGCACGGCTGAAAGATTGCCATATTGCACGGCTGAAAGATTTCCACATTGTATGGCTGAAAGATCGCCACATGCTACTGCATCCTTCATGTGCTAAAATATCTCCAACTTATCCAAAGGCATCATTGTTTGGAGGCACCATCCTTATAGCCTGAGAACACCATGTCATGGCATGATGATCCCTTTTAATCTCTCGCATATCATTATTCAAAGGCATCATGGTTCGGAGGCACCATTTTCATAGCACGAGAGCATCATTTCATAGCCTGCGAATTCTTTATTATACGCTTCATGGACCAGGGCATCATGGTCTAAGGACGTCATCCTAACCGTCCAAAGATAACATTCATGGTCCGACGAGAATTTGCATCATGTTTAAATTTGTTCACAATATATGCTCGTATTACTTATTTGCAGGTAAACCGACAAGAAACAGTCATCTCGGCAGGAGCATTTTCGCTCCGGTGCCCGGAGCCACATCAAACATGACCAATCTCATAAGCCTTTCACTCACCCTAACCAAAATGTAGCGTCCGTTCTTAGAAAGTACCTGTCGGCATATTCCACCGACGGATCCTGAACTACATATGACATGATTTCTGTAAAACCAGGGATATGTAGACATTAGAGAAGCCCGAGCTTAGCCTATCTTCTTCAAACCATGTCGTTCGATCAAAATTTGGTCATCATATCTTTACCCGATAACTTTTTCATCCTTCCCGGGTAATGAGGGGCAGCTGCTGATACCTAATTTTTTCCTATATATCTTTTACATGAAAAATATATCAAAATACACATGTATGCATATATAAGCATTTTCAAATGTCTTATTATTTTTCCTCAATTTTTAAACATTTTTAACCAATTTATTTCCCTATTTCATTCATAAAAAAAACCAATAATAATTACCAAAATGATCATTTTTGGTAATTCATTTGTTGGACTCTCACATTTATACTAAAATATAGAAAATATATTATTGCATATTTTTTATAAATTGATTTAGTATTATTTAAGGCTAAATTGCATATAATTGCAATATTAGCCTCTTTTAGATTTAATTTCATTTATATTTATACAAATTAAGTCTAGTATTTTTAAATTGATAATTATGTGTTACAAATTATTTTAGTACTTTTAATTTGTTTCCAGGAATTAATTTACTATTTTTTATAAAATGAAAGTGAAAAATTGGCTATTTAAAATCTAACCCAATTACATTTCAATTATATTCTGAATTGAACCCCCAATTTAAACCTAATTACCCCAGCCCAATTCCTACTCATACTCACCCCAACCCAATTAAAATGATCCATACCTGAATCCCCACCTAACCCTTTAAATCCCAGCCGTTGATCGTTTAGATCAACGACTATGGGCTGCCCTTTCCTTTTTTAACCCAAACTAACCCCTAAACCTAATCCTTTCTTATCTACAGCCACCCTTGAATCCCCTTCTCTCTCAATTCTCTCTGAGACTCCTACAAGCCCTAGCAACCGCTATCAAACTACAACCGTGATACCTCCTTAATCTATGGCCTCTTGTGGTCATTTTAAACCTGTACCAGCCTCCCATGGCTTCTGTGTGTTTGTTCATATAGTCTTAAGCTCTGATCTTGAAAGATCATGGTCCAAGATTTGTTCGATTTCAGTTCATGGTTGTTCTCCGGTCGTCTCTGACCTCTCTCCGGCCAGCCATGGCCATTCGAGTCAAACCTTTAGATTTCCTGTCTAGATCAATGGCTTCCAAGGCCTTTCTCATCATTTGGGATTCTACTGAAACCCAAAGCTCTAAGGTTCTTCCGATTTCTTTTAGACCAGCTTTAGGTCTATGTTTGCTTTGAACTTCTAAATGTTTTTCTCGAAGTTTCTTTTAAGACTCTACTTCCAAAACTCTTTATCTTTTAGGGTTTTTTGTTAAGCTATTTCGAAATTTCTTGGATTTTTGACATGTTCTGCCATGTTTGCTCGTATTGTTCCCCTCTCTGAGTTTGCATGATAAAAAACCCTAACGTCTCCTGAGTTTTCCTAGTCCATATGTATTTATTTGTTTGATTTACTTATTTATTGTCTCTAGGCTCGATTGGTGTTAAAAACCATAATTTTTGGGTTTATTCTAGTTCGTAGGATTATTTATTTGTTTGATTTACTTGTTCATCATCTCTAGACTCGATTGGTTTCAAAACCTTAATTTTTTTGGGGTCTATTCGAGTTTCTGAAAATGCTTGTTCAATTCATCTGTTTGAAGTTGCTCGACTTGATTTGAAATCCTTTTGTCTTAACTATACTTTTTCAGAAGGGTCTTTTACTTGACCATTTGCATGCTTCTAATACTCTCTCTATTCTCTACTACTAAGTCAATAAAATTGACATATGTGACTACCATGTTTTGATTGTTCACTGTCTACTGGCTTTGTGATTGTTATTGCATGCTGCTTCTCTTTGCCATAGTTTGTCCTCGAATGCCTAATGTTTATACACTCTATTTATATGCTGAATTCCCCCCTTGAATTATCTTCAATTTTGGACTAATTTCAAACCTTTCTTTGTGGAATTCTGATCATACTCGTATGTTAAGTAATTGATTCTTTTTCTTGTTTTACCTCACTGAATCCCCTCCCAAAATTAGTACATTCCTGTACTTAGACTTAATTACTTACTCGATGGTTTTACTACTACTTTTATGGCAATAACCAGTAAGCCTATAAATGGATTTCTTTCCTTATTTTTGAGTCTGTCACTGCCCATTAAGAAGGTGATCCCTTAATTAAAGGCAATCATGTGTGTAATTGATTCTGAATAGTGATTATTTCTCATTTTCAAAAACCTATAAATACATTGCACTTCTCTTCTTTCAAACACACGAAAACTTTAGTTCTGAACACACACTTACACTAAAAAACTCTCTCTTGCTTTACTGCTACTTGCGCTACTGCTTGTTTAGTCGGCTGAAAGCCAAGGCTAGATTTCGAAGTCCTGCTTACTTTTCTTTGCTGCACTTTGCTTCTCTAACTGGTATGTTTTAAATAAGTTTTTAGCATCAACAACAACATGTTTCTTTACCGTTTCTGTAATTCTTGTTTGTCTCCTATTTGTATTTAACTAATTTCCATCATTAAGCATGTTGTATTCTGCCTTTTCTGATCTGAATTAATATTCTATTACTTACTTAACATAGCTTGTGCACCTTAAATCCCCCAATGTGTTTGGAAATTGTGGTTGGTATGGGGCATGGCAACATTAAACATTGTTTTCCATGACCCAAACTTGATCCTCCTAGATCACAACCTCCATGTTTCCTCTATTTGTTGTGTATTCTGGTTGGCTCATAGGCATGCCAGCATCTTCTATTGCTGTGCATGCCCAAGGCTGGCCCTTGCCCAAGTACACATGCGCTTTGTAATGAATCCCCAACCCCTGACCCCTTGTATAAAGTCATCAACTCTGAATTTTTACTAAGTGCTATTTCCCAATCACCCTTATCCCTCTCTATTTTCCATTCAGTTTTAAATCTCTCTTCCTGCACTTCCACTCTACTCTTAGACTTAAATTTTGCCCCTCTTGTGTGAGCCTTGCCTTGGGACCCATGAGTTCCCTCTGAACTTGGACACAAAAGGGCTAGAATTTCCACACATCACTTATCTCCGTCTGATTAATGTAGCTTGGGTGTGAGCATTGTTAGGGGCCCTTTTGAGACCCTTAGGGATCTTTGACATACTCAAATCTGAGAAAGTCTTTGAAGCAATGGCATCAAAAGTTTATTCCATAGCTCAGGGGGGAACCAAGAATCAGGCCCCCTCTGGTTGTATTTTTATGTATTTTTCCTCATGTAATTCAGTATTTCTGGTTTGTAATATTTTGTAATAAACAATGGGATGGCTAATGAAAAGGGGTGGGTAATTATGCATGTCAGGGGTAGAAAATATGCCTATAGGATATCTTGATTCTGCATATTCAAACTGCACATAGAAAATATGCCTATAGGATTACTTCTAAATTCTGCACATTCAGATTACGCTTGGAAAATATTCCTATAGGATATCTTGATTCTGCATACTCAAACTACATGTAGAAAATATGCCTATTACTTCTAAATTTTGCATACTCAGACTACGTTCAGAAACCATGCCTATAGGGTATTTTGATTATGCATATCCAAACTTCATTTAGAAAATATACCTATAGGACTACTTTTAACTCTGCGTGTTCAATTCTGCACCTTAGACACCTTGCCTATAGAGGTTTATTTTATTTAAAATTCTGCATGTTCCACATCACGCCAAGATAATTTGCCTGTAGGACTCCGTTTTAAATTTTGCACGCTTGTTATCGCTTAGACATCATGCTCTAGGATTTAAAAGGCTATAAATTAGTACCATGTTCAAAAAATTAAAATCAGTACACTAAATATAATGTTCATAGGAGTTAAAACCAGCAATAATGGATCCTGTCACCTGCAACTAGTCTAATTTAATTCATCCTATTCTGAACCAGTGCTTAAGTAACTTAATTTCTCCGTGTTAACATGATTTAGCAAGCATGCCTATAGGATTTCAAACTACTCATATTAAGCTGTGACTGCACTCAAAATAAGCAATAGATACCATGTTACTAAGGTCTCACCTAAACACTTAGGCACGCCTTAGGCAACAATATAAATAAAACTGAACTCGCCTCCGTTACTTGTTTAAGTACTACAACCACCAGGCAGACCTGATTCGTATTTCCTAATTAAGTCATGTAATAGGTCAAGTCTGCTGCAACAACAACAATCTCCTCTTGCCTCAAGTATTTTTAGAATCAGAACTTACTCGTTCGTTTAAGTCATGCTATTGGATTGTTTTGTTTGAGGAGGTATCTTGAGCCTTATGTGTTTATGTGCTTCCCCTTAAATGTGCAGTCTTCTCTATGTTTTATATGTCACGCTAGATTTTTTACCTTTGAAACCTCAAGTCAGCCTAATATATTTTCCTTTTAGGATTAGTAGTCCTAAGTGCCTCCGGGACTGATAGGAATGAGGCAGGTAATAGCATGCAATAGTGGTCGAGACTAATCCGCGCTTTAGTACCTTAAATGGGGTAGGAAAGGGTAGATATGGATATGATGACCGGTGCGCTAATACCACGTATAGCCCCTCTTCTGAGGAGTGATTACCGGGTATTGCATTGATGTGATCCATATTTTTAATAAACCTAGGACCCCCTTTTGTTATTTCCATTTTCTTTAAAAGCATTGCAACTACTTGTTTAAAATCAGCCTTAATTGCTCTTGCAAATGATTGTTTATTAATATCCCCTCTTATTTTAGCCTTATCTGTATATATGTTGATTAAACCAAATTCACAAAGAACTATCCGGCCGGGAACGACACTAGTGGATCTTGAGGGGTGCCTAACACCTTCCTCTTTGGATAATTTCAAGCCCTTACACTATTTTTGGTTATCAAATGAACTTAGAAATGAACTTTGAAGGTGTCCTAATGCACCATAAATCATTAGGTGGCGACTCTTCAAATGACAAACCCAGTTCCCAAAAGGAACGCGTTGTCCTACACCAAATGTCATAAACCCAATTTTACGGGAAAACGGGGGCGCGACAGCGCTGTCGATTCTCGTTCTTCAAAGTGATAGTATCGCCATCGATTCGGTTTTTCAAGGATACATTGATTGTACCTGCCGGTCAATCTTCCAAAGGCAATGAAGGTTGTGTCATTATCCCCTATAAATGGGGCATTCTGCCATCATTTTTCTATCCAAGTGTCTCTCTCCACTCGTTCGCTTATCCTTTTCTCTTTGCCATCCTTCTATATTATCGATCACCATGTTTGGATTTCATAGCCTTAAGGTCATTTGGCTGCATTCCTATAAGCCGTGCTGTGGCCTTTTGTCAGAGCTCCCCTTTGTTTAGCAAAATTATACCGTTCTGTTGCTGCGATTGTTTTTGTTATTGGCTTGAGATGATGATTGACGGGGAATCAAATTTCCTTACTTTAGAAAGTTATTCGGACTATATACCGCTGCTCACTCTCCTACTCTAGCCTAGTGTGGCACTTCATCCCTCGGGTTTTTTCTTTTCTTTCCCAAGGGATAAAATGGCACGACTGGCCGTTGAGGCCGAGGCCCGCTGAATCTTCAACCTTTGGCTTTGGTGGGCTATGTCTCTATTTTCTGCCTCTTCTGCATCCCCTCTTTTCCCTCTTCTTTATCTTTTCCCTCGGCGAGCTTATTCCGTGGGATCAAGATGGAAACCTAGAAGAGGTGGCAGTCGAGGGAGTTGCCTTCGAGGATGCGAGCTTGAGAGGTGGCACTCAGAGATGCTGATATCAGAGATGAACCTTTGAGGATGGACTAGATTCTTAGGTCTTCATTACGGGTGTATACTCCTTTATTTCTTTGTTTCTGTGTAAGGATCTTTTGTAGGCTTTTGTAATCATATGTAAGGGTCCCTTCAGGACCGTTGTAAGCAAATTTATATGAATATAAAGACATTTACTTGATTTATGTCTTTGATACTTGCCCAATTATTGTATATTCTTGTGCACTTCGAGGTTTTTTGAATGTTTCCCTTTGAATGGCTGCTGATATATAACTCGGATGCGAGCATTCTTCCCGATATTTGGCCGATTGAAATGGCTCCTTTTCAAGCCCATTGTCGTACCTCAGACCAAGCCTGAATTGGTCCAAATTCGGGTCGTCGGTCCCCTTGAGTTGCATGGAGATAGTACGCCGAGTTTTGAAGTTTTTGAGAGCGGTATCCTGAGTAAAGGTCAGCTTCGGGTACCTGGAGATTTACTCTAAACTTGATGTAGATAATCCTTTAAGGAGTTGTAGGTAGGCCTCCATTGAGGGGATGCCTATATTTAGGCGATGTCTTGAGCCCTCATTGGCGGAGCTTAAAGTGCTTCTTTTTCCTTTTTGAGGGGCGAACTGCGAGATCGGGTACCACCTCGAGCTCTGTAATGGTGGTGAAGGCTTTTCAAAGCCTAACCTCTTGTTGTTGGAGATCCTCAAGGTTGGGTACCACCTCGGGACTAGAGAAGGTGCTGTCGGCTCCTTAAAACCTAAATTCTCGTTGATGGAGGTCCTCGAGGTCGGACATTACCTCAGAATTAGAGATGATGCTGTCGGCTCCTTGAAGCCTAACTTCTTATTGATGGAGGTCCTCGAGGTCGGGTATTACCTCGGGATTGATATCAAATTCATCGACCTTTCAGAGTTTAACTTGGGTATATGGACCATTGTCGTTTCCTCACATATATATGAGGTTGCTTCCGCTTCTTGGGAGATACCACTATTTTAGATAGCTATCTTCCCATTTAGGCATTACCTTAGCTCTAGAGTGCTTGTGTAGGTTCTCATTTTAGTTTGTTAGTCTTGCAATAACTATGATTGTGACTCTAGGGTCTGTCCAACAGAGAGGGGAAAGTTCCACTCCTAGTACTCAGAATCAACGAGAGTTTATCTTGAAGGCCACGTCTTTGATAAGAGAGGAGCATCTCGAGTTAGTGAGGAGAGATTGTGGATGGGGGAAGGAGATAGGGCTACAGGTGCTTCCCCTGGATGAGGGTATCACGGACCATGTCGATGGATTCCTAAATGTGCACACATACCCCTTCACATTGGACCCCTTGATAGGGTTGTGCTTGACTTTTGCTTGTAATATCGGGTTACCTTAGCGTAGATACACCCGTCATTTTGACGGATAGTGCTGATGACGAGGAAGATGGAGATCGAGAGTGGGTTAGTTGGTTCGTCCAGGTCCGGACAGCTGACTTTATCCCCATGAAGCTTATGCAATTCTCCGAGGAATGGAATTATACACATGAGTTGAGCATACCGTGATTTCTTGATTTTGCTATGGTGAAAGATGGTTTTGTAACCGTGTTTCCTTTTTTTTTGTAGCGATTTCATGGGCTCCGAGCGGCGTTCCTAACCTATCCGATTGGGTTGGGAAGTTGGTGACCCATTCGACTTGCAACGAGCGTAGATAGAGAGCCGTTTCCCAAGGCATATGGGAGGCAAAACTTCATGGTACGTGTATACTTCTTCTTCCTTGTCCGTTGCTCATTTGGAAGGGCATTCTTTCCCTTTTCACTTATCAATCCTGTCATCGTAGGTATTAGAGAGCCTCCAAAGGAGAGGTCGTGCTCCTTCGGAGAGGGGAAGGTATTTCCAACTTCTGAGCCAAAGAGTGACAATAATAAGTGGGGCGTGTATTCATATAGTGATGGCGCTCATGACAAGGTGAAGCTGGGCCAGGCCTCTAAGGCTAAGATATTTCCCGAGCTTGCTGCACTCGAAGTATCTAATCATTAAAAGATGGCTCCTCAGAGTGATCGTGCCTCGACCAGGGTTGATCCTTCCAGGGCCGAGTGGACTGGATCAACAGATGTGTGCTTGACCTTCGAGGAAGTCTGCCGACTTCATTTTGCGGTGAGCTTCGCCGTAGTCTTTCGAAACCCGTGCCTTCCTTTTCTTATCGAATTTTTTGTCCGCAGGACTTTGGCAGGCTTAGGTCTGAGTTGCTCTGTCAAGAAACTAGGCTCCAAAAAGCTCTGGATGAGTGTAGATCCCTAAGACTCCTTTTCAAGGAGAAGGATGTTGAGTTGGCATATCGGCGACATGAGGCGTACTGAAGCTTGAATTACGAGAGTTATTTGACGGAGCAGGTAACTTCACATCCTGGTTGAGTATGCATTCGGCTTTTTAACTTTTTGGGTTAACCTTTTACCTATCCCTATTTCAGAAAAAAATGGAAGCCCTGGAATACCTCAAGGGTGAAGCTGACCAAATCAGGAACGATTGTATCGAGCTAAGAGCTCGGGCGCAGGTTCAAGCTTCAGAGGAGAAAGGTGACTTGGATAGAGTTCCCTCCTTCGATGTCTAACTTCTCTTAGCCTATGACAACACTTTAGTTCAAGCGAATATGATCAAGAAGTTGAGTCTGAACTTTTGAAGGTCAGGGCAGAGATCGTTGATGCTCGAGCTGAAGCTGCGTTGGGCCAGACCAAGGATGATCAGGATATGTTGATTTATTTAAGGGATGAAACTGGTGCCCAAGCTGAGTTGAAGAGGGTCCTTGATCGTCATGAGAGTACTGAAGAATATGCTCACTGCAAATCTCGAAGAAGGGTACTTGAGGAGATCGGTGCCAGGGGTTTTGTTCTCTTGGAAGAGCTGGCGCGAACGAGGGCAAACGAGCATGGAACTCGGTTACTTCTGTCTAGCACTGATGAGAGTGAAGATGAGGCCGATTGGCTGTAGCCCTCAGGGATGGGGCATATGTTTTGCCATTTTGTATGTGATATCTTCAGAGTGTGTTTGTAGATGGAGAATGCACCTTCTTTTGTATGTAAAAAATTAAAGCTCGAAGCTTTATTTTTAATGTACCTCTATTTGCTTTTCTTCTAACTAGGTGGGCTAGTTCAGAGCTGATGAGAATCCTTAGATTCGTGATGTGGCTCCGGGGTTTGTTTAGGTTGGCCCGGGGGCTTTTATGCACTTGCTCAACTATTTTGGGTTTAGTATCCGAGTCTTCAACTCGAGCGTATTCGACCCTCAAGCTTTTGTTTTGAGCAGGATGGCGAAAATTGCTCTTATGCCTTGCCCTTAGGCATGTATAGTTAACTATTTTGGGTCCGGTCTCCGAATTGGGTTATGACGCGAGCTCATTCTAACCCTCAAGCTTTCAAATTTTATGTTGGCGATAGTGGCTCTTATACTTTTGTGTGCGGCCCTGAGGCTTGTTAGGCTAGCGAAAATGGCTCTTATGCTTTGCTCTTAGGTATATGTAGGCATTGTTCTCATTAATGACTTTTGTAATGATTTTGCCTAGCCCGTCGTCGGTTTGCAAAGAAGCTCGATTTCAAGTTGTTAGCAGCGATATTCGAGCACCTCATAAGGTTTAGCTTGTAGGCTGAGTAGCTCGAAGCCTTGTGATTTGGAGTTGACATGGTCAAAGCTCTTTTTGCCTATTGAGGGTCCTGTTTAACCGGTTTTTTTTGAAGTAGATTTGAAGTAATGGCCTGTGATTTTGTAGCGACAGTCGGGTGTCCCCGAGTCGCATTAATTTTGTTGGTTTAGCCATATGACTGTAGTCATTTGTGTTTGGCTGAAGCCTTTGATCCCGAGTGTAGCAGTTTAGGCATCTACATCAAGGGTATGCCCTTTTGGGTGTCTTACAAATGCGACGTATAGCCTAAACTTCAGTATTGAGTTTATACCTGTTGTAAGGTCTTAAAAAATTTTCATGCCTGTTGAGGTATTACAGTTTATTCATGCCTTTTGAGGTCTTACAGTTTTGCCATGCCTGTTGAGGTCTTACAGTTTTGCCATGCCTGTTGAGGTCTTACAGTTTTGCCATGCCTGTTGAGGTCTTACAGTTTCCCATGCTTGTTGAGGTCATATAGTTTTCGTTGTTATATTAAATTGACCTTGGTAGACTGAGCTTGCCCGCTCGGGGTCTTATGGCCTTGGATTTTTAAGTGGATGGCGATTGGTGACAGTCTTCGAGTTATTGAGTTTACTCAGGCTCGGAGGCCATTACTCATGAGTTTGGAATTGCCTTATTGAAATCTTTTAAGACCATGGAGCTTCCGATCCATGGGTCATGCGCTTCCTAAGTCTGTGATGCCAGTCTCCGAGTGTTCGGGACAATTTTCTTTTTTGGGGGAATTTTGTAATCTCTGTGCCACCTCATTGAGGGCTTATGAATATGGAGTTCTGACCCCGAGGCCATGCAGGTGCTGAATTATTGACGCTAGTCTCTGAGTATTTCGGGGCATTGTCGACGGAGAAATCCTTGCTGTGAAAATGCTGAATTTGCTTTGGAGTACGAGGTGATTTGGCAAAAGATATTCTTTGATTTCTTGGCATAAGTACATGTTGGTTTGCTTCCGTGAGCCCGACTTATGTGGACACGGTTCACTAGACCATTTGGCTCGGTATATCATTTTCTTAGTTGGAACATGGCCTGTCATTGCCCGTTTCCTCTGAGTGGATGACCTCTCAATAGGGTGACCTTCAGTGTACGGGGTTGATTTCAAAAGAAGCCATGTAAGCTTATTGAGTACTCCTTGGGTAATGCGTTGTTGTTTAGAATCTTGCCGGCGAACCTTTTTTTGAGACAAAAGCTCAGCCAAAGGGAAAAGAGTGCAACAAATGCCATTAAGGCCTTTGAGATCTTTATGTTAGGTTAGTACTTTCGACCTCCTTGACAGGGTATCTGCATATGGGTTGGTCGGGCCACCTGAATTTAAGAGCACATGTTTTATATGAAATGAAGGAATGAGAAAGAAGGCCAGTGCGTTGTTGTAAGGCTAGGGCGAGGTTACAGAGAATTCCTCGCCGAGCGCGAGGGAATCTTCGGGTATGTGTCCCCAAATCCGTTTTTCTCAGGTGCTAGATATTTTTATCCTTCTCTTCACAAGTTCCTGGAGAGCGTTGAGGCCCTTCCAACATCATGGTAAAGTGTCATGGCCCATTTGATTTGCTATTTTTGGTCGTCTTTCTTTCTTGGGATTGAACTTGAGCTTGACTGCTAAAAGATTCTCGACGGTGACTTTTATTGGATAGCTTGGCCATTTCTTTTCGGAGCTGGCAGCGATCTTTGGTTCTATGGCTGCACCTACTATGAAGTTCGCATATCGAGCCGTGATTCTTCTGGGAAGGATCCGACTGAATAAGCTTGGGCCATTCGGTGTCCCTGGTTTTGCTGATCGTGAGCGCGATGTCCGATAGAGTGATGTTGAAGTTGTAATCTGACATGCGAGGTGTTCCTGTTGGCATCACATCTCCGTCAAACCCGGCTCCATTGATGAGCCCCCGAGAATATTATCCTCAACCCATCCTACAACCATTGCGAGGTAGGTTGCACTTTGGGGCATTCCTCCTATCTTGGGTGTGCGGTTGGTATTTTTTCTCGTTCGGTTTCGGTTCCCTTGCCAAGGGCCTGCTTAGGTATATTGAGCACGAGGGGCTCCCTACTGATCAACTTTGATCCTAGTTTTTGATCGGTACTGGTTGTGGACGCTCAACCAGGTTGTGGATCGATACTCGATCAAGTTCTATTTTAAATGTTATGAAGCCACCAAGCTTCGTTTATTTAGGCCTTGAGTGAAGGCCTGCACCGCCTAGTCGCTAGAGACTGGGTGTAGTTCCATTCATTTCATTTGGAAATGAGGTACAAATTCTCGCAGTATCTCATTCTCCCTTTGCTTAGCCTTGAATACGTCAGACTTCCTTGCTTATACTCTAATGGCATCGGTATGTGCCTTTACGAAGGAATCTGCTATCATAGCAGATGAATCTACGGAATTGGTCTAGGTTGTGATGCCGCATCTGGTTCTCCTTCGAGAGTGTTTCTTCGAACTTTTTCGGTGAGACTGACTCGATCTCGTCATCTTTTTTATCATTGTCCCTTACCGCGTATGTATAGGCAGTGGCGTGTTCGTTGGGATCTGAGGTCCAATAGTATTTTGGGAGTTATGACATTAAAAACTTCTTTGGAATGGGTTTTGGGGTTGCTTCTGTTGGGAACGACCGTTGCACGAACTTTTTTGAATCTATATCTTTTAGGACCGGGGTCGTTCCTAGGATTCGGTCGACCCTGGAGTTGTATGTTTCAACCCTTTTGTCGTTAGCTGCTAGTGTTCTCTCGCCTGATTGGATTCTTTTGGTGAGATCCTCGAGCATGTTTCCAATGGCACGATCAGAGACTGATCTGTTAGTGCTCGATCTCTCCGGTACCTATTCGGCCAGAGGAGTAGCTCCCGGTCCTACTGTGCTAGGAGTATTCGGGTGGATTTGTAGCTAAGCGATAGCCAACTATTATGCCTGCAACATTTCAAAAATAACATGAAGACTAACTTCCTGTTCTTCCCGAGCTTGAGTTTTTTGGGATTCCTGTTGGTCGCTATGTTGTATACTCCTATCGGTGCATGAGGTGTCATCGACCCGCTGTGCGTCCTACGAATCCACGCCCGTTGGAACTGGTCTTGGTGCGTTACCAAGATTCTATGGTGGTGCGCCAATAACTAGAACGACCACCTCGTTTTTCCCATGGTTTTCGAGGTTTTCGTTCTCAACTCTATGCACCGAACTAGACATCTCGACCTGAAATCAAAGATTTTTGACAAGAAAAAGTGTGAAAGATAACTTGATTTGTGTAATGAAACCAACAAGAAAATAATCACTATTATTTTTAGCCCCACAGTGGGTGCCAAACTATTTACCGTGAAAATGGTAACGACAATTAAATTTGTAGATGGGACTCTAAAAATATGTGATCTATTTTTATGCTAGTTGTTAGAGCATTTGATGCTAGATATATGAAGTTAAAAGACGAAATACTCTTTTGGTTTGTTGAACCTTTGGTTCAAAATATTTCCTAAACTTATTTTCACTCATGATATGTCCTTACCTCTAAACTGTTTCACACTTATAACATTGCCTTCACTTTTAAAACTGTTTTTCACTCCTAAATGTTTTCCCCTATCAAACTATGTTCACCTCTGAATTGTTTTACTTTTGGATTGTTTCTTAAAACTGTTTTCCACTCTTTCAAGCACTATCTCCCACTCTTACTCTTAGAACTCCTCCAGTGTGTGTACTGCCTAGAAATTCATGAGATTCCTTCGAACTCTAGCACACTGGGGCTGACCTCTCTACAATGTAAAAATAACTACTTATCTTTTAAAAGGATCTTGGTGTGAGCATTGCCCGAGGTCTCTGAGGCCCTTTGGGAACTTTGACACACTAGGATACCATTGGGTGTACTGTGAGATTATGGAATTTTGGACTGTTTGAAGGCCGGGAATTTCCAGTTTCATGTTGGGCCTATGCAGGCTCCCTATAACATATCTTGGTTTATTTTGTAATTCATTTGTTCTGTGGTATGTAATAATCCTTGTAAACAGATATCAAAGAAATTATTAAAAAGGGAGGGATTCTTATATAAGTTTGGGGAAATTGGGGTAAAAGTCATATCTTTAGGTTTATTATAATTACTTTCTTGCATTAGAGACCACATTCTTAGGGTTATTTACTTGCATTAGATACCATGCCTTTAGGTATAGCAATATTTGTCTTACTTATAAATCATTCTTATAAGTTATCGCAATGTTTTTCCATTTAGATGCCATCCCTATAGGGTTCAAAAAACCAATCTTGCATTCTAGACACCATGCCAATAGGGTTTATAAAAATCAATTGTGCATTGTTGACACCATGCCTGTAAATCAATCTCTGTATGCCGACAATGTTTAGGTCAGTTTCGCATGTCAATAAGGTTTTAAATCTCATTGCTGCTTTGAGATTCCATGCCTATAGTACCCTAAATCAATTTCTGCATTTTCTATCATTCTACAAGTCTAAAAACAGTCATTACGCCTAGACGGCATGCCTATCGTACCTAAACCGCCTGCTTAAAATTGTTTTTTAATTAAGGATTAGATACCATGCTTATAGGACATCACTATTACACGCCCAAGCAAGCCTGTAGGGTGACTAAAATCCTGCAAACTGTAAAATTATGCTTTTGTTATTTGTGAACTGCCCAAATTCAACAGGTCTTAAAATCAGTAGGCAAACTGATTAGGTCTCTATCACCTCTCTTTAACATGATGCTGCATACATTCTATTTTCTCACCTAGATATCCTACCCTAGGACCTTTGGAAATATCTGAAATCTTGCTATTTGAGACGTGCTATTGTTTCCTTAATTGTGGAGGTAAATGTGAGCCCCTTTACTTGAATGTCCTAATTGTTTTGATTGTCGCATAGATTTTTCTCTTTTATGTACCTTAGGAAATTTAGGACTGCTTAAATTAGAGGTCCCAAATACCTCCAGAGCCATAAGGAAGGGACGTGTAATGCATGTATAGAGTTTATTTAATCAAAATCGCTTCTATAACCACCAAGGGGAGGGTAATTGGGTAGTAAAAGGATATGATGAGCTGTGTGATAATTCCATGTGTAACCCCTCTAGTTGAGGAAAGTTTACCGGGTATTGTACAAATGTGATCCTGTATGCTAAAGAACCTAGGACCCCTTTTACCTTTTATTTTAAATGAAATACCAATTTATCTAATTTGCTTTATCTGTTTACAAGACTAATTCACATAATTTGAGTTTGGCCGGGACCCACCGTTGTGGACCGCGAGGGGTGCCTAACACCTTTTCCTCAAGGTTATTTCAACCCCTTACCCAAGTCTCTGGTAATGCAAACCAGTTTCATGAGTTATTTGCTTTAGATGCCCTAACACACCTTAAATCCATTAGGTGTCGAGTCTTCAAATTCAAATGCCCAATTCTCGAAAGGAAATGAGTTGTTCTCAATGAATGTGGGAACCCGTACTTTGCGAGAAAAAAAGGGGCACGACAGTATCAGGGCATGGAAGCAACGCCAACCATAAAATCATAGGCATTATATTATATGCCTATGACTAAAAGGGGATGTTAGCATAAACTATACAATTCAAAAATAATTCACAGAAAGTAAACTTCTAACATTATTTTTAGAACAAAACTACTTAGATGCACAAACAAATGAGGGTATTTTCTTTTAATCTTTTCCTCTGCTTCCCAAATGACCTCTTCAACTTGTTGGTTCCGTCATAGCACTATCATAAAGGCAATATCTTTATTCCTCAACATTCAAATTTGTCTATCGAGAATGGTAATCGGAATCTCCTCATAAGTCAATTCTTCACTAACCTCAATTGTGTCCACCGGAACAATGAGTGACAGGTCTCCAACCACTTTTTTTAACACAGATACATGAAACACGTAGTGTACCAAGGAAATCCCTAGAGGTAACTCGAGCCTGCAAGTCACTTGTCTAACCCTTTGCAAGATTCTGTACGGTCTAATATACCTTGGACTCCATTTTACTTTCTTCCCATATCGAATTATATCCTCCATTGAGGAACCTTCAAGAATACCCAGCCATCATCTTTGAACTCCAAGTGTCTGCGACGCACATCTGAATAGGACTTCTGGACACTCTGAGTAATTTTTAACTGCTCCTTAATGATCTTGAGCTTCTCCATAGCCTAATGTATGGTTTTGTCCCTATCAACTCTTCTTCCCCAACTTTGAACCAATCAGTGGTAGATCTATACCTCCTACCACATAAAACTTTGAACGATGCCATTTGGATGCGGGAATGGTAGCTGTTGTTGTAAGAAATTCTATGAGTCGAAAATGATCATCCCAGCTACCTTTGAAGTCAAGAACACAAGGAAACAACATATCCTTAAGTTTCTGAATGGTCTACTCGACTTGCCCGTTGATTTGCGGGTGGAAGGCTGTACTAGGATTCAGCTGAGTACCCAAACCTTGCTGAAATTTCTACAAGAAATTAGCAGTGTACTGCGCTCCTCGATCTAAGATGATGGAAACTGGAGTGCCATACAACCTGGCTATTTCTTCGATATACAATTGATCATAGTTCTCTAATTATGTCGGTATCCTTCAACTTTACTTCCACAACTTTGAACCAACCAGTGGGGGATTTATACCTCCTACCATATAAAGCTTCAAACGACGCCATTTGCATGTTGGAATGGTAGCTGTTGTTGTAGGGAAATTCTATGAGAACAAATGATCATCTCAACTACATTTGAAGTCAAGAACATAAGCACACAACATATGTTCAAGTGTCTGAATGGTTTTCTCTGCTTACCCATTGATTTGCGAGTGGAAGGCTGTACTAAGATACACCTGAGTACAGAGACCTTGATGAAATTTCTACCAGAAATTATCTATGAACTACGCTTCTCAATCTAAGATGATGGAAACTGGAGTGCCATGAAACCTGACTATTTCTTTGATACACAACTGAACCTAGGGCTTTGATGTCTTGGTAGCCTTGACAAGTAAGAAGTATTATAATTTCGTAAGTCAGTCCATAATTACGCAAATTGAGTGTAACTTATGAGACATGCGATGTAGACCTACCATAAAGTCCATATTGATCATCTCCCACTTGCATATTAGAATTTTTATATTCTGTGCCAAGCCATCGAGTTTCTGGTGCTCGGCCTTCATTTGCTGACAGTTTGGGTATCTCGCCACATCCTTCTTCATGTAATTCCACCAGTAGACTTTCTTGAGATCATGGTACATCTTTGTAGATCCTGAGTGCATGGAATACTTAGAGCTATGAGACTCGGTCATGATTCTTTCCCAGATACCATCTACATTTGGAACACACAATTGCCGTTGGTACCTTAGCGTACCATCATTCGAGCAAAATAAAAAAGCCATGGTCTTGTGTTTATGAATCCCTTCATGTGTTGGATAATTCTTCTCATAGTTCTTAAGTTTCCTGGAAGAATATGAGATCACTTTGCCATGTTTCATTATACACACCCAAGTCCTATTCTTGAAGCATCACAATATACAACAAACCTATCCGTACCCTCATGTATGGCAACATCAGTGCCACAATCAATCTTGACTTAAACTCTTGGAAGATCTTCTCACAAGAATCTAACCATTGGAACTTAACTGCCTTTTGTATCAGTTTAGTCAATGGAGAGGCAAGAGAAGAAAACCTCTCCACGAACCTTCTTAATACCCTTCTAAGCCCAAGAAACTGCAAATCTCTATCAGAGTTGTAGGTCTAAGCCAAATCTTCACAGATGTGATCTTTCGAGGATCAACCTTGATCACCTCATTAGAGAAAACATGACCATAGAAAGTGACAGACTCAAGTTAATACTCACATTTTGAGAACTTTGCATACAACTTGTGCTGATATAGAGTCTGCAAAACTACCTTGAGATGATAGTCATGGTATTCTTGACTAAGTGAGTGCACGATACTTCCAACACGTTAGCATACCTCATTACCATAAAACCTTAATTTCCTTGGCAAAACGTTATGGGGTCTTACAGTAATCTGTTAGGGGTCTCGAAGGTTTACTTCGGTGGTAAACGAGGTGACAAGTGTTAGAATGACATGGTCCAAAGTAAAGTGGAAGCAAAGAAAGCAGCGTACCTTAAGTTCATGGAGAGAACAAACAAAGATGAGAGGAGAGCAAATAGAGAAAAATATAAGGAGGCTAGGAAGGAGGTAAAGTTAGCGGTCAAAGAAGCTAACACTATAGTGTTTGATCATTTGTATGAGGAACTGAGGGACAAATGAGGGACAAGAAGTTATTTCGGCTAGCCAAGGCAAGAAAGAGGAATGCTCGTGAGCAGGAACAAGTGAGGTGCATCAAAGATGAAGAAGGCAGAGTTGTCAAGACCCAAAACTAAAATGTCGTGATAGCGCCTAACGTGGAACTAGGTAAGCCAACTACTCAACCATTTCAACACAACAAAAGCTTTCAAAAATATGGAAGCATTTATATTTAAGGAAAACCTTTTAAAAGTAGATTAAAATTTGTAACTCAATACAAAATCTCTCCTAGAATCGTGGACATGAGCATCTATATAGGAATATAGTCTAATACAATGTCTAGAGAATAAAAACTAAAATATCAAATGAATATAAGGGAGGAGAGTTAAGGTCTGTGAACGCCAAGCAGCTACCTCGATAGTCTTCGAAAGTCCGGACTCCTCAACTCAACAACCATCGTGTGACGACCCGGCCAGTCGTCTTAAGAATTTACGCCCCAATCCCCTATTAACTACTTTCCCTGTATTTATTTCTGCTATATAGAATTGTCAGGATGTTTGGTTTTGAGTTTAGGAGAGTTTTGGGACACTTAGTCCCTAAATGAGAGCTTAAGTATTGCAAATTTTACCATAGTTGGAACAATGTGAATATGGCCTCGAAATGGAATTTCGATAGTTCTGTTAGCTTCGATGAGTGATTTCGGGCTTAGGGGTGTGATCATATTATGTTTTGGAGGCCCGCAACTAATTTAGGCTTGAAACACTGAAAGTCAAATTTTTGAAGTTTCCGGTCCGATAGTGAGATTTTTACCCGAGGGTTGGAATGGAATTTTGGAAGTTGTAGTAGCTCCGTAGTGTTGAATGTGACGTGCGTGCAAAATTTTAGGTCATTCGGATGAGGTTTGATAGACTTTTTGATTGAAAGTGTATTTTTAGAGTTTTGGAGTTCTTAGGCTTGAATCCGTGGTTGATTCATCACTTCAATGTTCTTTTTTAGGTGTTTTAAGGATTCGTATAAGTTGGGACAGTGGTATTAGACTTGTTTATACTTTTCGTTGAGGTCTCGGAGGCCTCGGGATCGTTTCGGAAGGTTGCCGGAAGATTTGGGAGTTAGTTTGTTCAACTCCAGCTGCTGAACTTCTGTCATAACTACACCTGCGGATTAGGGACCACAGGTGCATGATTATATAAGTGCTTAGGGAGACACAGATACAGCGAACTGCTTGGAATCCAATTTCCGCAGGTGCGGTGGTATGGGCGCACCTGCGTGACCGCAGGTATGGTAGAGGAAACGTAGATGCGTCCTAGTGCCTTTAGTGAATTATCGTTGATGTGACGTTGTTTCCGTAAAAGTGGGACTGAAGATGCGGTCCCAGATCCACAGAAGTGGATTAGCTTGGCAGAACATATAAATATTTGCCTTCACAAATTTGAGCTATTCTTTAACCATTTTCATCCGAGAAGTAAGCTTTTGGGGAGATTTTTGAGAGGGGATTCGTGAGAGCTTCGAGGAGGTAATATTCTTGGAACCTAAACTTGTTATTAGTGATTTGTATTGTCGTAAACATGAAAATTTAAGGAAAATCAGTGGCAAATTGAGGGTTAGGGCTTGATTAATTAGAGACCTTTGATTGATGTATTGAGGGACCAATTGAGGTCAAATTTTGGTTCTTTTGGTATGAATGAACTCATGAGAGTGTGGGGATTCTGGAAATATAAATTTTACCTGATTGCGAGATGTGGGCCCGAGGGGCATTTTGGTCATTTTACCTAATTTTGCATATTAACATAGAATTTCTTTGTAGAATTAGTTACTCGAAGTGTTATTTACATTATGCAATTGAATTGAATAGATTTGGGCCGTTTGGAGTCGAGTAATCGTGGCAAGAATGTGGTCTCGGGTTGATTATTGAGTCGGTTCGAGGTAAGTGGCTTGTCTAACCTTGTGTAGGGGACATTCCCCTTAGGATTGGTATTGTGATAATTGAAATGTCTTGTACGTGAGGTGATGAGTGCGTACTAATTGTTGAAAATCATATTTTCATTAAAATAACTTTAATTGGGTTTTTCCTTTCTTGCTTACACTACTTGGAATTTAAGCCTACTGTTAGCCTAGAGAGGCATGTCTAATTGACAATATTGCTCTATTTGCTTTAACAGCCTTATTTGTATTACATGAAGCATGCTAGGTTAGAATCATCTGTTTTACTTTGGTATGAAGTTGAGTTTAATTGAGTATTCCTTTTGCTATTGTTGTGTGTTTTAATTTGGGACTACAGGAAGGCATTTCGGGAGATCCCCTGTACGTATTTATGATTGAGCTGAGGTGTGGGATACCGGAGATCCTTGGAACTTATATTGAGGATACCAAGAGATCCTTGGGATACCAAGAGATCCTTAGCATATATTGAGGATACTAAGAGATCCTCAGGATACTGAGAGATCCCCGGTTATTATCCTTGTGAAGAATGGTATACCTTATGATTGTTTTTGACTCTGTTTCAGTTATAGTTATCTTTATATCATGTGTTACTTTTACTGCTATCCTTATTTATATTGTTATGTTCTACACTGTCGGACTTTATATTTTATTTAACCTCAGTATGGCCCTGACCTTCCTCGTCACTACCTGACTGAGGTTAGGCTTGGCACTTATTGAGTACCGCTATGGTGTACTCATGCCCTTTCTGCGCATGTTTTTCATGTGCAGATCGAGGTACCTCTACTTAGACTTACCATCCTTGAGGCGAGGCGATACTTCGGAGACTTCGAGATATATCTGTCGCGTGCGCAGACTGAGGAGTCTCCCTCCATTCTCTCTTGTAGTTACAACCCTTCTGTATTTACTTTGTTTTAGACATTTTGGAGTTAGAGCACTATGTAGTAGCAATACCTTGTGATTTCATGAGATTCCGGGCTTTGGCAAAAATATTAGTTTTTGAGAGTTGAAATTGTGTTGCCGAGAAACACTATTAAACACTGTTTTATTCACTATTTCGGTTTTTATTTGTTTTCTTCCGCAAATTAGTTTACTTTCCATATTAATTAGGCTTACCTAGTCATAGGGACTAGGTACCATCACGATGGTTCATGCAGGGTGAACCGAGGTCGTGACACGCCGTGACCAGAAGCACTTGGATCTGTACACGAGGTGTAACGTGTAGCATGAGTATAACCAACTCAATAAGTACCAAAATCTAACCTTTGGATTGAAATTAGAGACGAACTCAACAAGTATAATCAATATATAAATAATAGCACAAAAACACGGACATGCGTCCAAGTTCAACAGTTAAACTCAATAACAGTAAGATAGATCAATTTTGAATATATAAGGAATATACCTTCTCTACATTTGCAAGCCAATGCACATGTTGTATATGATTGTCACGCCCCGAACCTGGGCCTGGACGTAACACGACACTCGGTGCCTGACTATATGTGACTGAGCAAACCAAATGGCTGGCTGAATCAACATGTGATATCATAACAAACTGAATGCAGAAGATAAACTAACACATGCTTATATACTGAAAGTCTGGATGATATAAATCAAAACGCGAAAATACTAAACTAAGTCTGAAACATATATGTAGACAACATTGCTTAACATGGAAAGCTTGAAACTCTATCTAACTGTTACTCTAGTCGATAAAGCCTCTATCGAAGTACTGAAAGCACTAACTATCGGTAAATACTTAAAGGCTGTAAAGTAATGATAATACCCCGAAAGTACTGGGGATCACCAAATATCTAGTAAAGGAATCCTAGAGCTTTGCATCATCGACCTGTAAATCATTACCTGTATTGTGATAGGGATGTCAGTACATTTGAATTGTACTGATATGTAAAGCAACAGAAAGAAAGAATTATAAATGTTGAAATTGAAACTAAGATGATAACTGAAATGATAACTATTGAACTGAAACTGAAATGATAACTGAAGTGATAACTGATAACTAATAACTGAAGTGATAACTGTAACTGATAACTGATAATTGAACTGAACAAAGGAAGTAAGGATATGAATACTCCCTCGTCTGAATGATGAACAACCTATTTATCTTAATATTAAACTGCGGCCTCAGGCCCAATATATATGTGCACAAACTGCGGCCTCAGGCCCAATGATGTATAAAGCATAAATTGCGGCCTCAAGCCCAAAGATGCATAAAGCATAAACTGCAGCCTCAAGTCCAAAGATGCATAAAGCATAAACTACGGCCTCAGGCCCAAATACAGGTGTTCAACATTCAGGAACTGAGAATCAAACTGCAATACATGATAATGAAATACTAAATCCAACTGAGTTACATGATACCGGATCACACAGAGTTACATAATACTGGAATACTGGATCACACTGAGTTACATAATACTAGAATACATGATCACACTAAGTTACATAATACGGGAATACTGAATGGGACTAGACTGAGACATGTATTCTTGAACTGATTATGAACACTAAAACTTCAACTATTTATGGCACACTGAGTAATCTATTCTAATACTCGGGGGCATCAAACCCAAGTCTATATTGAATACGCACTGATTTCACAACGTTCAGAATGAAAGTGGTGAACGAGTTATGAAGCTAGAGAATAGACGTTCAACAACTATTCGAGGAACTAGGCTTAACTATATTTCTAAGGCAATTGCTAACGCCATAAAAGAACGTAGTGTAGGGAGAATCATTAAAATTTCCAAACATAGAGAGTTAGTTTCACATACCTTAACTTCCTGCTCTTGAGCATAATACAACATTCACCAACCCTTTCAGCTTCAATCTATATCAATACAAGTCAAAGGGATTCCATATTAGCAATAATACTCATGTTTTGGTCACTTAGGCATTTTCTCAAACACTTGGTGGCATAAAGCTTCATAGTTCTTATTAATGGTGTTTCTGCACAAATAACCCATTCTCTTGCTTCTAAATAAATTCTAAAGTCTCAAATGGTGATAATCAATATTACCCTTTGTTACCCATAAGGTAAACAATATCCTTAATCAATAATCAACAATCAACAAACCAAACCTATAATTGTTCATGATTTCTATAAAACTCATCAACTCATATCTCATGAACTTGTATTCTACAATCATCAATCCAACGCTATAATCAATTAGAGGGTGAAGATATTACCTTCTTGACGTTCAATCCCCTTGAATTCGAGTTCTAGGGTTCCTTCTCTCAACATCGATGCCCAAATAAAATATCTAATGATTTGGAGGGTTTACCCATGTTAATAAGATATTAGAAAATTGAAACTAACTTAGAATCACCATTAGAACTTACCTTGGATGGTGGAAAGACTTTAAGGAGTTAGGTTTTTTAGAGTTCTCCTTTCTCGAGCAAGTTTTTATGTTTTGGGAATGTGGGGGACGAAATATGGCTTTAAAATGACCCCCCATGAGCGCGCCCGCACTCCTGGAGACCTGACTGCGCTACTGACCGCGCAAAATGACATTAACACTACCTCAAAATTAGCACGGCCGCGCTACCTGTATCGCATACTATTCTGTAAAATGCACATAACATTTTGCACAGAGATCCGTTTGTGCTTCATAATATATCATTGGAAAGATATTTTAAAGGCTTACAACTTTAAAGCTTTGAGGTTTCCCAAATTCCTTACACATATTCAGTAAACCCTTCTGGAAGATAGACCTTCTTCAAGCATAGTTGATTTTGTCAAATCTTATGCACCTCACTTTCCATCTTGATTTTGAAACAACTATTTTACCCATAATCATCCCGATGGGACTTCACATGTCCAAAATATAACCTTATTACTCCTTTAACTAATTTATACCTAAGCTGAATTTTCGGGGTGTTACATTATCTCCCATTTGGGATCATTCGTCTTCAAATGAGTGTCCTGTCTGTAACTTCTGCTAACTCCGGACCTTAAACCGGTATGGTGCAAACATGAACTTTCATTAACACTTGTATACTAAACTAAATGAATACATGATTATTGAACTGTTATGATACTGAACTGAATGACTACTGCATTGACTGAATATTGGTCTACCATGGATACGTGAATACTGAACTAACATGGATATATGAATATTTAATTGGCACGAATATTTGAGTAATCTAAGTACTAAGCTGGCATGAACGTCTAAGTATTAGACTAACATGAGTAGCTGAGTATTAAGCTGACATTAATATCTGAGTACTGAACTGACATGAGTATCTGAGTACTGGAAACTTGAATGGTATAACATGATACGTGAAGTACTAGTTGTACCACCGCTAATTCCGGTGGAAACTCCAACTCATAAGTTATTTGACCGATTTTTTTGGTAGGATCATATACAATGTGATATATTTGGGACCGAGCTTTTCTTTCTTCCCAAATCTCATAATGCCTTTCATAGGCGAAACTTTTAGAAACACCCAATCATCAACTTGGAACTCTAACATCTCCAAACACTCTTGAATCGACTTAACTTTCTCTATAGTCTGATAGACCAAATTTGGTCGTAACAACTCCATTTCTCCAACTTTGAACCAACCAATTGGTGATCTACACCTTCGCATATACAGAGCTTCGTACGATGACATCTTGATACTAGAATGATAGGTTATTATTAGCAAGGTCAATAAAAGGTATGTGATCATCCCGATTACTTTTAACATCAAGGACACATCCTCAACTATTTGAACAATGTATTCTGCCTGGCCATCTTTTTGAGGATGAAAAACTTGTGCCTAATCATTTTTGAAAGAACTTCTAATGTTTATATTTTTTTTGGCAAGAAGTGTGCTAACTTGTAAGTCATTTTACAATCATCCAGTCAAATCATGATTTTAAAATGAGCAAGATAATCCTATTATAAATTCCATATTTATTCAAAATATGTGTATTATGTGATAAAACACTAGGCTTTCTGCTGCTAGACTTTCACTTGCTGACAATTCGGACAATTGGCCACAAAGTCTACAACGTTCTTTTTCATGTCATTCAACCAATAAATCTCCTTGGTCATGATGCATATCCGGGGAACCTGGATGGAAAGAATACCAGAAATTATAGGCTTCTAACATGATCTTCCCTTTTTAAGTCCATATATGCCTGGAACACACAATCTGTCTTCGTACCTCAAAGTACTATCATCTCCCCCTTATTCAAAAGTCATCGTCTTATAGTTGTGGATCCTTCTCTTTTTGTTGGGATCCAAATAACTTTTCTTATTTTATGCAATTCTTTGTACTCTACGTCAATAATGACTCAATTTCTAACTTACTTCTGAGTTAGGAAAAAAAACTAAATTATTCACATAACGGAAAGCTAATGTATTCACAAATATCATACACAATCTTAATAATTTAACTCTGCTCACACTGTTAATTCTAGAGAAAACCCCTTTCGATAACTCTTAAAGTCTTCTTCTGTAGTTTTCTCTCTTATTGCTAGCTGATTGTCTTTCCCACTATCATTGTACTTCAGGTTTAACTTAAACTCTCTGGGTTCTAACACACGTTTGGTATTTCAAATTGTCATCCATACACTATAGTTAACCTGACTAAGTGCATCAAATTGTACCTCTACTAGCTCTGCTGAAATTGCTAATTCATTGTATCAACTCAAAAATTACTTACTATCATTTTTACTAATCACTTGCTAGCATCATATTTTCTTCTCCTGCTTTGAATAACTAAAGTGAAGCATAAGATTACTCCTAACTTCCCTCATAATCTGATCATATTCTTTTTGCACACACTATCCTTTTTTTTCTTCTAAGCTATGTGCATGGATCACACTTAGGGAATTCATCTGCCTTAAATGAAATTTGAATAACCCCAAACTTTCTATATAATACAAAATCATATCATACTATAAACATATGCAGTAATCACTTAGTCACATAACCTAAGTAGGAACTACCATATCTTTTATCTTATATCAATAGGTGCTTCTTATAGTAGCTTACTAGTGTGGTACTTCTAGTTCTAATTTGAATAAATCTAAACAACTTAAAATCATTCCCTGAAATTCAATATTGGCTGCTCTTGGTTATCATTTCATACATCATATCTTCTAGTCATTTGCATGAGTTGTATGAAATCACATCTTTTGTAATATCAAACGTTTCTGACTCCTAGGTATTTTACCCTTAGGCTCTTTTCTGTCCAAAACTATAGTGACCGATGTTAGGGTCTGACATCTGAACTATCATCATCCAACTTGTGGCTCCATTTCCAAAAATTAAAAGAAATTGTTCTCTGAGGTAAAACACATACGATTACCATACACAAACTTATCCTTCAGAGTATACTATTATCTGATAAATCACTTACTGCACCATCCGACAATTCTTGGGTCTTAATCCAGACCTAAAATATGCGAAGATTTAGCTATAACCACTATTACTTACATTTTCTTTGAGAACCCATATGCATCACTGTATACTCACAAGTCACCAGAAATTTTGATACACTGAAAATTGGATATTTGGTAAATAAATAACCGGATACTGGCATACTAAATAACCATAAACCTGCTAACTGAAAGACTGTATAACTGGTAACATAGGTAAAGTGATAACCATAAGACATCATAACCACTTTTGTACTTTCTGATAAGATTATGCTTTAATCTGTACTACTATCCATTGCATCCCACTCTTAATGTCATCTCAAGTCTCGTATTTACCAACCTGTAATCCATAATTATACCCCAATGGGAAATTGTCCTCTCTAGGAATTTAAGTTTCTCCTGCGCTCGCTTGGGCATCCAATACGTTTGGAATTCGATAGGAAAAGAAGGTTAACTATTGCTCTAAGCTTCATGGCATGATCTAGAGTAGAAAGAAATAAGACAATCCTGTATGTCTTGGTAGTTAACCATTATATGAGTGGCCGGCACACACATATAAAGGAAACTCCACTAGACACGACTTCATAGACTCCCTAGGACTCTTGAACCTAGCTCTGATACCAAGCTTTGTCACACCCCGAACCTCGGCCTAGATGTAACACGACACTCGGTGCCTAACTACATGTGACCGAACGAACCAAATGGATGGATGAATCAACATGTGATATCATAACATACTTAATGCAGAAGATAAACTAACACCTACTGATATACTGAAAGTCTGGATGATATAAATCAAAGCGCAGAAATACTAAAACAAGTCTGAAACATATATGTAGACAACATTGCTTAACATGGAAATCATGAGACTCTATCTAACTGTTACTCTAGTCTATGAAGCCTCTATCGAAGTACCGAAAGCACTAACTATCGGTAAATACTGAAAGGCTGTAAAGTAATGATAATGCTCCAAAAGTACTGGGGATCACCAAATAGCTGGTACGAGAATCCTAGCACTCTGCACCGTCAACCTGTAAATCATTAACAGCATTGTGAGATGCAGGCCCAAGGCAAAAAGGGACTTCGGTACATTTGAATTGTACTGATACGTAAAGCAACTGAAAGAAAGAATTATAAATGCTGAAACTGAAACTAAGGTGATAACTGAAATGATAACTATTGAAACTGAAACTGAAATGATAACTAAAGTGATAACTGATAACTGATAACTGAACTGAACAAACGAAGTAAGGATACGAATACTCCCTCTTCTGAATGATGAACAACCTGTTTATTTGAATAGTAAACTGTGGCCTCAAGCCCAATATATATGTGCACAAACTGTGGCCTTAGGCCCAAGTATACGCATACATAACTGCTACCTCAAGTCCAAAATACATAAAGCATAAACTGCAGCCTCAGGCCCAAAGATGCATAAAGCCCAAATTGCGGCCTCAGGCCCAAAGATGCATAAAACATAAACTGCAGCCTCATGCCCAAAGATGCATAAAGTATAAACTACAGCCTCAGGCCCAAATGTAGTTGTTCAACATTCAGGAACTGAGAATCAAACTACAATACATGATAATGAAATACTAAATCACAATGAGTTACATGATACTGGAATACTGGATCACACTGAGTTACATAATACTGGAATACTGGATCACACTGAGTTACATAATACAAAAATAGTGAATGGGACTAGGATGAGACATGTATTCTTGAACTTATTATGAACACTAAAATTTCATCTGTTTATGGCATACTGAGTAATCTATACTAAGACTCGGGGGCATAAAATCCAAGTCTATATTGAATACGCACTGAGTTCACAACGTTCAGAATGAAAGTGGTGAACGATTTATGAAGCTAGAGAATAGATGTTCTACAACTATTCCAGGAACTAGGCTTAACTATATTTCTGAGGCAATTGGTAATGCCGTAAAAGAACGTAGTGTAGGGAGAATCATTAAAATTCCCAAACATAGAGAGTTAGCCTCACATACCTTAACTTCCTGCTCTTGAGCATAATACAACATTCACAACCCTTTCAACTTCAATCCATATCAATACAAGTCAAAGGGATTCCATATTAGTAATCATGCTCATGTTTTTGTCACTTAGGCATTTTCTCAAACACTTGGTGGCATAAAGCTTCATAGTCCTTATTAATGGTGTTTCTGCACCAATAACCCATTATCTTGCTCCTAAATAAATTCTAAAGTGTCAAATGGTTATAATCAATATTTTTCTTTGTTACCCATAAGGTAAACAACACCCTTAATCAATAATCAACAATCAATAATCCAAACCTATAATTGTTCATGCTTTCTATCAAACTCATCAACTCATATCTCATGAACTTGTAGTCTACAATCATTAATCCAATGCTATAATTAATTAGAGGGTGAAGATATTACCTTCTTGACGTTCAATCCCCTTGAATACGAGTTCTAGGGTTCCTTCTCTCAAAAAAGATGCCCTAATCAAATATCTAATTACTTGGAGGGTTTAACCATGTTAATAAGATATTAGGAAATTGAAATTAACTTAGAATCACCATTAGAACTTACCTTGGATGGTGAAAATACCCTTAAGGAGTTAGGTTTTTTAGACTTCTCCTTTCTCGAGCAAGTTTTTATGTTTTGGGAATGTGGGGGATGAAATATGGCTTTGGAATGACCCCCCATGAGTGCGCCCATGCTCCTGGAGACTTGACTGCACTACTGACCTCACAAAATAACAGTAACACTGCCTCAAAATTAGCGCGGCCACGATATGCGCGTGCTACCGGGCGCGCATATCGCATACTGTTATGTAAAATGAGCACAACTTTTTTCACAGAGATCCGTTCGGGCTCCATAATATATAATTGGCAAGGTATTTCAAATTCCTACAATGTTTAATCTTTGATTTTTCCCAAATTTTTACAAATTGTTGCTACACCTTGCTGGAAGACAGACTTTCTGCAAACATAGTCGATTTTGTGAAATCTTATGCACCTCACTTTCTATCTTGATTTTGAAATAACTATTTTACCCATAATCATTCCGATGGGACTTCATATGTCCAAAATATAACCTTACTACTCCTTTGACGAATTCATACCTAAGCCGAATTTACGGGATGTTACAGTGATACACCATGCTGAAAGCCTCATATGCCCACCCTCTCGAAATGATCAATCACTCAGTATTGTACATGTCTAATCTAGCCTAGGGAAGATCCATCCCGGAAATATATACACCAACTGACAGTCAATCACTCAGTACTGGGTAGGGCCAATCTGGCCCATGGAGAAGATGTGACGACCCGGCCAGTCGTCCTAAGAATTAATGCCCCGATCCCCTATTAACTACTTCTCCTAAGTCCATTTCTGCTATTTTGGTTTGCTGAAATGTTCGGTGTTGGGTTTCGAAAATTTTTGGGACACTTAGTCCCTAAATGAGAGCTTAAGTGTAGAAAAGTGGTCCGTAGTCGGGACAGTGTTAAGATGACCTCAGAATGGAAATCTGATGGTTCCGTTAGCTCCGTTAGGTTATTTTAGGGTTGGGAACGTATTTGGAATGTATTTTGGATGTTCGTAGCTCATTTAGGCTTGAAATGCCGAAGTTTGAATTTTTGAAATTTCTGGTCTGATAGTGAGTTTTTGATCCAATGGTCGAATTGGAATTCCGGAAGTTGCAGTAGCTCCGTCATGTTATTTGGGATATGTGTGCAAAATTTCAGGCCATTTGTACGTGTTTTGGTTAGGTTTTTGATCGAAAGTGTGTTTTGATGAAATTTGAAGTTCTTAGGCTTAAATCATTAATTAATTCGGGTTTCCGGTATTGTGTAAGGTATTTTAAGGATTGGTGTCGACGCCCCCTTTTTCTAAGGCGAAATCGGGTTTACGACATTTGGGAGGACATCTCTATTCTCTTTTGGGACTTGGGTTTTTGGAATTGAAGATTCGCCACCTAATGATAAAGTGTATTAGGACACTAAGGGTTTTTTGAGTTTGAAAACTAGAGTTTGGGTTAGGTCTAGAAATTATCTCGAGGGGAAGGTGTTAGGCACCCCTCAAGATCCACTAGTGTGGTTCCCGGCCATGCTATATTGTGACTTTATGTGATCAAACAAATAATCAAAGATTCAAATATGTAACATTCCAAATAAGCTAAAAACAACTTTGAAAGATAAGTAGGGAAAGCAAAGATTTGAAAGTTTTACAAAAGGAGATGAAAACAAACAATGGGAAAGGGAGGTCCTAGGTTTATGATTAATATGGATCATTAATGCAATACTCAGTAATTGCTCCTTAGGAAAGGGGCTACATGAGATATTAGCACATCGGTCATCATCTCCATATTCTACCCTTCCCACCCCATTAAGGTTACTAAACGCGTGTGTTGGTGACGAATACTTACCGCGTGCTATTACCCGTCCCGTCCTATAAGTCCCGGAGGGTATTTAGGACCACTATTCCTATATGGTAGGAACTAGGTTGAACCCTTAAGTTTGAAGGCAAAAGTACTAGGCGACAAACATAACAAATAGGACTACACAAAAAGGGAGCATACAAGATCAAATAAAGGCTCACAGATCCCTCCTCAAACGGACTCATGATTATCATGCCTTAAACACATTCAAGGTATCAAAAATATGAGTTTTTTTTACATAAGGAATAGGTAACAATAGTTAAAGCGTGGTTTCAAAAATGAAGTAGCAACAGTAATTTTAGGACAGCTAGATAGCACGATTCTGGGCAGAAGTTGATAGCCCGGTGATTTGAAAACATAAAAATTAGAAACTCAGTAAGAATAAGTAGGGGCATTATTTCAAGATCATTTCTAGATGGAGCAGAGTTTTTAAGAAAACAAAGTGAACTTCAGAGAATCAAAGCATAATGGGAACAACAGAGTTGAAATTAAAGGAAAATGGTTGGTCCAAAACACGATTAATCAATTCTTATTGGGCCTAAAGTTTGCCTAGGCGTCGTATACATTGACTGATTATTTCAAGGAATGAACACGCATATTGGATTCTGATTTTTAAAAGGGTACACGTGATAAGGTAATTGCAGAAAACGTTTCAAACGACTTAGCCATATTTTAGCAAAGTTATTAGACTAACGTGAATTAAATACCGCAATCCGAGTAAGTGGTCCTAAGGACAGGATATCTAATGCACATAGGAGTACCTAAAATATGATTTCTAACATGCCAATGCAGTAATGACAATTTATTTGTTTGTTATAACTGATCGTGGTTACAAAATGGGCATAATGATAGGCTGAAAGTAATGAACCTAAAGCAAGATCTCTAATGAATGAGATGCACGACTTATACAGGTTATCAATTTAGAAGATAAGTAAAAAAACCTATAAGCATGTTTTTTGCCCATTATTTATACTAAGCATGCATAACCCTCCCCCATATTCACTATTCATCCCCAATCGTTCATTTACAAATTATTACAAACCAATAGTATTTGAATTACAGTAATAAAGAACAAAAATTAAGAAGTTATTCTATAAGGAGTCTTCAATCAGGCCGAATCTTCCAACCTCACTCCCTTCGAGTTTCACAGCCTTGGCCATTGTGTAGGTGCGACAAAGCTCCTTAGGGCCCCATTGGGTCCCCGCCTAAAACCAGCACCTAAACACTTAGAAGAACGCATGACAGGTGCAATGTGGAATACCTGCCTTGTGCGTCAAAGTTCAGTGAGTAATCAGAGATACCCAAAGCAATGCTCACACGAAGGGGGCAGAACCTATTCTTTAAGAATAGTGTGAAGTGCAGGAAGAAATAGTTTAAAAGTGTTTTCAAAAATGAGGAATTTGTATTTAAAAAGGAAACATAAAAAATAATAGCTCAACAATACATGATTGCATACAAGGATCATGGGAAAGAGAACAAATAAATCACACAATACTAGAGGAGGTACAAAGATTTTAATGACTACACAGAATCAGAAGATTCAGGGGACCAAGAATGGTCAAACTTAGACATGATACCTAGACAATAACAGGGGGACAATTATGACATTTAAGATAAATAGCAGTAGAAGCATGTAAATCAAGAAAGACATACAAAGTACTAGGGATCAGGGGAACTGGGAAGTGGTAAAGTTTAGGCTTGCTAATTTATAGCAATAAGATGCAGGCATAGCAAGTAAAAGTTAGGGATAGACAAGGCCATATTACAGACTTAAAATGTAAATCAGGAGGCATGGTAATGTACTAAAACGGAGAATCAATTGCACATTGATCAGTAGAAGCATAAGTAGAAGAAAATCAGAAAGATAATGAACTGAAACAAAAGTAAACACATTGGTTGGATACTTGAAGATTAATTAGGACATACCAGTACAAGAGCAAAAGCAGGATGCAAAGACAAAGTAGTAACACAATATTAGCCTTCGCTTACAGCCGGCTAATAATAAGAAAGAGCAGAGAATAGCAATAGAGCAAAAGCAAGAGAAAGAGAATACAGAATTGAGAGTATTCAGTGATGTGTGTTTTTCGTGTGAAAGACTTAGGGTATTTATAGTTGAAAGTAGGTGGTAAAAATAAGGTAAAAATCACAGAAGTCTGTTAATTTAAGAACTCAAAATCAATCAATTAGACAATCAAGGAAGTACTCCATTAGTTAAGGGAATCAAAATCAAACGAAAAGATTCAGCACCATATTAGGCAAGAAGAAAAATTAGTGCAGGATTAAATAAGGAATGAGTCGAGGTTCAGTATGCATATAGTAGTCAATTAGGACCAAATTCAGGAAAATTCCAATTAAGGAAAGGCTAATTAGAACAAGGTACCATAGCAAATAAAGTAACAAAATCATTTAAACAGGCGAGTAGAATTCTAGGGCTTTGAAAGAAAGTTTTTCAATTATCAATAATCAAGGAAAATAAGAATCAATCATGCGAAGTCATGATTATGCATTCTCAACATATAAATAGAGGTGAATGAACGAGAGTAGCAAACAAAATTATCCATATAGACAGAAGGGAACAAGAGATAAACAAACACAATCATTTAGAGATGGTAAAAAATAAGCTAAGACTCAGCAGGACATATTCGAAGCATGGTGACCACGAGACATTAACAAGAATTAGGTAAATAGGCTAGCATACAGAACCAAAGCAAGGAAAATCAGGCTAACACACATAATCAAAATGAAGAAACATGCTAACACATAGAGACAAGACAAGGAAAATCAAGCTGACAATCATAATCAAAGCAAAGAAACATGCTAACATATAGAACCAGAGTAAAAAAAATCATGCCAACACACATAACCAAAACAAAGAAAAATCTTTAAAATTAGGGTTTTTAGCAGAGTCAAGCTAAAAATAGTAGAAGCATAAAATCGGTCAGAATAAACAAGGAAAATGTTTAATCATAAAGAAATCGGTCGAAACATGCGTAAAAGAACTCCAAGAAACCCTAGTTTTTCTTAAAGAAAGTGAAAATGGTTCAAAGTAGAGAATCTTTCAGAAGAAACTCGAGGATAAGCAGAACATAGAAGCAAACATGCTTACAGCATGAAAATAACACCATTTTGAGAGATTCAGGAGAGAGTTAGGGCTTCAAAAAGGAAACCTTAATAGAAGTTGAAAGAACCTTTTAAAACTCTGTGATTTAGCCTAAAATTACACCGGAGAACCCATAAGTAGCAGAACCAGGAGACCTAGGTCCAAATCAACATGGCCCAAAATCCTTGAAGGTCCTAGAGGTATTGAGAAAGACGATGAGAGGCCCATCGGAGACTTGGGGTTGAAAGAAGGTGGCCAGAGATGGCCGGAAACAGACCAGGCGAAGCTTTCAATGACTGACTTGCATGGTGGAGGCTTCTGGGGTCCCAAGAATAGAGGGAATCGGTGGGCTAGGGTTTCATGGCGGCTGATGGTCGAAAGGGGTGAGACTGGAAGCGGTCGGAGAGACGGTAGTGGCCTAAACCGGGATTTGGCCGGGTTATATTAGGGATTGGGCTGGGCGAGTTTAATTAAGTATTGGGCTAATTAAAATCTGATAGGGGTGTGGCCAAATTGGCTAAAATTGAAATATTAAAGGGCTATTTGTTAAATAGCCAATTTTCCCTCTTTTATTATTTTATAAAATAGTTAAAAAGATTTTAAAACAAACTAAAGATGTTGGACTAATTAATAATGTATAAATATTAATTTAAAAATACTAAAGATTATTTTATAATTGTAAAATGTTGTTAATTGTAAAATAGGCTATAATTGCAATTATATGCAATTTAGCTTAAAAAATACCAAACAAATTTGTAAAATATATACAAAAATTACTTAATTATATCTTGGTGTAAATATGAGAATGAAAATAAATTATTCACTAAAATGCTAGTCTGGGAATAATTATTGAATTTTGTACTTATTAAAATAGACATTAAATTGATTTTAAAATCTTTAAAAATAAGGGAAAATACCAAAACTCTTGGGCATGCTTATATATTCATGTACATGTTATTTTGAGATTATTTTGAGTATAAAAATATGTAAGGAAAAATTAGGTATCAACAGCTGCCCCTCTTTACCTGAGAAGGATGAAAGAGTTGTCGGGTAAAGATATGATGGCCAATTTTGACCGAAAGAAATAATTTAAAAGATTTTAACCGAGATCTAGCCCCTGATCTGCCTACATATTCTTGGTCTTACAGGAATCAGGTCATATGTAGTTCGAGGATCCATCGACAGAATATGCCGTTAGAGTTTTGAAAAGGACGGATGTGATGTTTAGGTTGAGAATAATGGTCAGGGACTGATAGGCTGCGGGAACCAGAGCGAGATCGCTCCTGCTGAGACAGCCGTTGATAGCTAGTGCACCTGTAAGTGAACAACACGAACATATATGGTTCATAAATTTAAACGTGATGCAAGTTCCCATTGGACCATGAATGCTATCTTTGGACGGGTAGGATGACGTCTTCAGGCCATGACGTCCTAGGCCATGAAGCGTGCAATAGGGGATTCGCAAGCTATGAAATGATGTTCTTTCGCTATGATAATGATGCCTCCGAACCATAATGCCTTTGAATAATGATATGCAAAAGATAAAGCAGGGGTCCTTAGGCCATGACATGGCGTTCTCGGGCTATGAAAAATGGTGCCTCTAAATAATGATGCCTTTGGACAATTTGGCGATCTTTTAGCCCATGAAATATAGGATTTGGCGATCTTTCAGTCGATGCAAGACTTAATGAAGCGACGATATTTCAACCATTAAAAAAAGATGTAAATACAAATGGCGATCTTTCAGCCGATACAGGATGAAGTGGAGATATTTCAGCTGATGCGAAATTTAAATAAAGGTGGCGTTATTTTAGCCATGCAGAGATTTAAATAGAGTTGGCGATATTTCAGCCGATGGTAAGTGTGAAATGTAAGTGGCAATCTTTCAGCCGATGGTAAGATTTAAATAAAGTTGGTAATATTTCAGCCGATGTAAAATGTAAATATAAAATGGCGATATTTCAGCCGATACGGGTGGAGACAGTGCTTAGTCTTGGAAGGCAGAAAGGTAGCCTTACGCAATGCGAGAGAATACAGATGGAGACAGTGCTTTGTCTCGGAAGGCAGAAAGGTAGCCTTATGAAATGCAAGGAAATGCAAATAGAGACAATGCTTAGTCTCGGAAGGCAGAAAGGTAGCCTTGTGCAATGCAAGGAAATGCAGATGGAGACAATACTTAGTCTCGGAAGGCATAAAGGTAGCCTTATGCAATGTAGAGAAATGCAGATGGAGACAATTCTTAGTCTCGGATGGTAGAAAGGTAGCCTTATGCAATGCAAGAAATGCAGATGGAGACAATGCTTAGTCTCGGAAGGCAGAAAGGTAGCCTTATGCAATGCAAGAAATGCAGATGGAGACAATGCTTAGTCTCGGAAGGCAGAAAGGTAGCCTTATGCAATGCAAAAAAAATGTAGATAGAGACAATGCTTAGTCCCGGAAGGCAGAAAGGTAGCCTTATGCAATGCAAGCAATGTAAAAGGCAAGTAATGGTAAAATCTCTTAGCTGATAGTTGATAGCTGATAGTCGATTGTGATGTTGTGGCTGCTGGGATGTCATGTATGCATAACACTTGTAAGTAAGTGATGATTCTGAGAGTTGTATTCCTGAAAAAGTATGAGTATGTAATCGTATCTGATGATTTTATGTCTTGGGGTGGCTGCATTCAAAGAAAAATTGTGAGTTTTGTAAAGGGGGAAGGTTAGTTCGTCCTTCCGTGGACTTTGCTTGTCCTATTTGGTTCTTGCTTTCATTGGGGGCAGCATCGCAAAACAAAGAAATTTTGATAGTAGCCATGCATGATTTAATAAAGAATATGACGTAACTACATAATTTAAAACGATTTTCTTTTAGATGAGCCGACGACTGCGATGTGGTTCAAGACATTGCAACCTCTTTTGCTCTGGAATTTTGAGGGTCCTCCTCAAAATTCTGCCCTAGTTTACTGGGCTGACGCTTCTGACGGCTGCGTGCGACGAAGGATTTGAGAATCAACTTTAGAATTTTGTGGGTCCTCCTCAAAATTCTGCCCCAGTTTCCAATTGCGGGGGAAATGAAGATTTTATTGAATTGCGACCATACCCATAGGCCTGCCTATGTATCCCCTCTTAAACGGGAATCAGGTCAGGCGTAGTTCAAATTACATCATGTAGAAAATCCTAAGTGCTACACATAGTATCACTTGACTGCATCTGAATTGATCGGCTTTGGCCAAACTTCTCCGTCCGTTTTTGCAAGTATGAGGGCTCCTCCGGTTAGAACCCAGTGAACCATATACGGACCCTGCCAGTTGGGAGAGAATTTCCCTTTGGCTTCCTCTTGATGTGGAAAGATTTTCTTCAATACCAGTTTTCCTGGTGTAAATTGTCTTGGCTTGACTCTTATGTTGAAAGCTCTAGACATTCTGTTCTGATACAATTGACCATGGAAAATTGCATTCATTCTCTTCCCATTAATTAGAGCTAGTTGCTCGTAGTGGCTTTTTACCCATTCTGCATCGTCAAGTTCTGCTTCCTGTATGTTCCTTAAGGAGGGAATCTCTACTTCGGCGGGAATGACTGCCTTTGTGCCATAAATCAACATGTAAGGAGTTTCCCCGATTGATGTGCGGACTGTGGTACGGTATCCCAATAAAGCAAATGAGAGTTTTTTGTGCCACTGCTGGTGCTTCTCTATCATCTTCCTTAGTATCTTCTTGATGTTCTTATTGGTTGCTTCTATAGCTCCATTTATCTGAGGTCTATAGGCTGTAGAATTCTTTTGTTTGATTTTGAATATTTCACATTGCTTTCATCAGGTCATTGTTGAGATTGGAACCATTATCAGTAATGATTAACTCCGGGATGCCGAAAAAAAGGCAAACGATACTGTCGCGGACAAAGTCCGCCATAACCTTATTGGTTACTACCTTATATGATTCTTCTTCAACCTATTTGGTGAAATAATCAATTGCCACTAGAATGAACCTGTGTCTATTTGATGCGGTACGCTCGATAGGTCCGATGACATCTATTCCCCAAGTGCCGAACGACCATGGTGAGCTTGTTGCATTAAGCTCATTGGGAGGCACCTTTATCATATCTGCATGAATCTGGCAGCGATGGCACTCTCGGACATACTGGATGCAGTCCGTTTCCATAGTCATTTAAAAATACCCTACCGGGAGTCTCTTCTTTGCTAAGACAAAACCATTCATATGTGGACCACATGTCCCTGCATGAACCTCTTCTAACAACCTGGATGTTTCCTTTGCTTCGACACACCTTAGTAATCCCAAATCGGGTGTCCTCCTATACAGGATTCCTCCACTGTGAAAGAAATGATTGGATAACCTTCGCAGTGTGCATTTTTGAGTAGCGATTTCAAGTTCTGGATATTCTCCTTTTGCCAAATATTCCTTGATATCGTGAAATAATGGTTTTCTGTCTGCTTCTTCCTCGATATGAGCACAGTAAGCTGGTTGATCCTGGATTTTTACCGGGATATGTTCAATAAAGTTCTTATCTGGATGCTGAATCATAGATGATAGAGTGGCCAATGCATCGGCGAACATATTCTGGAATCTGGGGAACATGCCAGAATTCTGTCTTTGTGAACCTCTTCCTCAACTCCTGTACATGATGCAAGTACAAGAGTATCTTGGAGTTCTTGGTTGCCCATTCTTCTCGGACCTGATGTATGAGCAAGTCTGAATCTCTGATCACTAGTAACTCCTGAACGTTCATATCAATTGCCAGCTTGAGCCCTAAGATGCAGGCTTCATACTCGACCATGTTGTTGGTGCATGGGAACCTGAGCTTGGCGAACACCAAATAATGCTGACTTGTTTCTGATACTAGAACTGCTCCAATGCCAACTCCTTTGAAGTTTGCTGCTCCGTCGAAGAATATCCTACAACCATCATAGGATTCTGCGATATCTTCTCCTATGAAAGAGACCTCTTCGTCAGGACAATACGACTTTAAAGGCTCATATTATCCGTCCACAGGATTTTCGACAAGATTATCTGCCAGTGCTTGTCCTTTGATTGCTTTTTGGGTTACATAGACAATATCAAATTCACTCAGCAGAATTTGCCATTTGGCTAGCTTGCTCGTGGGCATGGGCTTCTGAAAGATGTACTTCAGTGGATCCATCCTTGATATGAGATAAGTGGTATAGACACATAAATAATGCCTCAACTTCTGAGCTACCCAAGTCAAAGCATAATAGGTGCGTTCTAATAGAGAGTACTGACCCTCGTATGGAGTGAACTTCTTGCTGAGGTAATAGATGGCTTGCTAATTTCTCCTTATTTCGTCGTGTTGCCCAGAACACATTCGAATGCTCCGTCTAATACTGCAAGGTAGAGCAATAGCGGTCTACCTGGTTCGGGCGGAACCAGAACTGGCAGCGTTGATAGGTATTCCTTGATTCTGTCGAATGCTTTCTGGAAATCATCAGTCCATTTAGTAGTGATGTTGTGGCCAAACGCACACGCAAGTATACGCGGTTGTCAAGTAAGAAAGTGACTAAAAGTCAGATGTCGAACCCACGAGGACTTATGATCAACTATTGCTATTATCTATACAAGAATAAAAACTAGAAGTATTTGGTTCTAGACTAATTAAATAGAAAATATATATAATGAACTTTTAACAGAGAGAAAGAGCAGATAATTATGATATCAATGTAATGAAAACAATCTAGGGTTATGGACAATCTAACATTCCTATTGTATTCTTCAATTGAATTGACTAACTAATTTATCGAGTTTATTGGTTGACAAAGTTAATATTGCTCATAAGAATCTGTCAAGTTCTTACTCGCCGATTCAAGCTAACCTAACGCCTATATGTCTATGGAGTTAGAATCAACAAGAACACATTTATAATTCCTGTAAATCAACCAAGCAAGGCAATTAGGTATATGTCTATCCTAACCGCTAATCCGTTCCCCGATGCCTAGGTTTAAGAACTTGCTCTAGTCAATCCTATATGCAATCTAGAATTCCCACTTTCGAGTTCAACTCTAGATTCGTAGATAGTATTCAATTGGTGATCAAGCAATCAAATAATTAAGTGCATGATTGAATAAATAAACCAATATGATAAACTAAGAAATCAAAATCAATATCCGAATAACAATAGTCATGAAAGAACCACAACTCTAGAACGTGAAGTTTAGCCGCACATAGACATGGTAGCAAAACAATAAATCATACAAAGAAACATAAAAAGACTAAGTTGGTGGAAGAAAAGATGAAACCCGGCCTCCACGGCGGCTCTGTGCTTGTGTTTTCCTCTCAAAAACGTCTTTCTCACTCAAAATACCATTTTCCATGTATATATACCAAGTATGGTTGGGCCCAAACAATTATACCTTCACCAATGTGAAAAAGGACACTTTTCCCGGGTTTGACTAGCGCGATCACGCTATTCCTCGCGCTAGTGGCCCAGTGTTCTGCCTGACGAGCGCGACCTGAGCGCAATCGCACTATTGATGTGAATTTTTCACCCTATTCCTTTTCTAATTGGGCAAAATATAAAACATGAAAGTTGTATCCCTCTGAGTTATATTTCCAACCATATATTGTGGAGCCAAAATGGAGTTCTGAGGAAAACGTTATATCTATTTTACTAGACAATGTACAATCTGCCTACTGGAGTCTTCGTTTGCTCTAACTATCATCCGTTGACCCCCCAACACGATCCCAGCTTAATTGCTTGAACTTTTACTCAAACTTTAAAGCTCCAAATCACTTGAATTTATTACATAACATCTATATAGCTCGTAATCACTCCTACAAGGCATAAAACACACAGTTAGTGCAAGACACTAGCGAATAAAGCTCAAACTCAATTAGGCATAAATATAATACAATTTAGCATTAAAACATCAAAATGTAAAGTAAGTCATGCACTAAAAATATGAAATTATAGCCAAACATCACTACCCCACACTTAAACGTTGCTCGTCCTCGAGTCAATCAATACTTTACTCTGTCTTTGAGCACTTAACATCTTAACACATTTGGAGTACACTACACCATTGACCATGGTTGATAGCAACAATTAAACTCTAACATATGCAACAATGCCCTTTTACTTATACTATTCTTAAAAATTATTTACAAGAAAGACAACATGCTCACAACAATCCTAACCTCAAAAATCGACTCAATATCACAATGCACTCATGGCTTGAATACCCAACGTCGTAGAGAAGTCTAATAATGTTACCTATCCCTAATGGAGCCATGTTCCCTCACAACAAGAACAAGAGAATACGTTGAACCCACGCAATCAAATCTCATGATCAAATATAGTTTAAAGACTCATATATATATATATATATATATATATATATATATATATATATATATATATATATATATATATATATATATATCAAAGAACTCTCTGTCTAACACAAAAGATGTCACATGCATGCACTTGGTACCATAGGCTTGCCCATAATTGAAATATCTACTAATGTAGGCTCGCTCGATCTAAAATCAATTAGGACTTTTTCATGGTTGTAATGTGGGCTAAGGGACGTGTAGGATATATTTAGGAATAGTGACTAACCCTCCTAAGCACTTTAACACACCAGATAATCAACTTTAAGCATAAATTCTTCAATCCACTTTACTTTCACAAACAATATCACCCCCAAAAATGCTCCCTTCTTCTTCAAGCACTACATTAATTTATACCCACTAGTAGGAACAAGACAACAATGTATTCATCTCTATTTTTCCTTCTGTTTTGCTTTCGGATTTTTCTTCTTTTATTTTGCCTTTTCAATTTCCCCTAGTGGTGTATTTTTTACAAAAATAAGTGCACCCTTCTTTTTTTTCATTGGTTCCACTCAAAAGCCACCCCACTCTAGTCCCTTCTTACTTATTTGAGCGTTCATTTCACGATTAAAGTGCTTTAGGAGGTAAAAGGATCAAAAATATCAATTAAGAACAAAAAGGATATAGGCTTGTAATGTGGGTGCCAAATAAAAGTCTATAGGCTCAAAAGGTTTAACTAGGGATAGATTTTATTTGTGGTAAGCAATTAAGATAAAAAAGATCAAAGAAAGCCTAAAATCATTTTTCAAACCGAACATCACCTAAAATTTCGCTTCAACTCACATACTGGGCAAGTTCTAGACAAAAGTACAATACATGGACTATACAAAAATCTCACCACACATGACACATGATTCACTAAGAACGGTCTTATTCCGACTCTCAAACAAATGTAAGTATTCACGGAGCCATGAGATATTAAGCATGAAGCACAAAGTGAACATAAGTCAAGAAAACGAGACATAGGCATCACAAGACATGCTATCCAACTAAGCAAGGCATCATCAATAATTTCAAATCATAGGGAAGATACTACACATGCCAAAGCCTAAATATGTTACTATCAAACAAGTCAAGGGCGCCTAGGTTCATCATTCTTCCTCCATTTATTCCCTAAATTCTAATCTACTCTAAAAAATAAAAAACAAATACTACTACCCGGTTCAAACTACATCCCATGGAAAAGAACCGTTGCACAAAGAAAACCATGGGGGATTATTGTTACCTAAAAAAAATAAAAGACATATTTTTGGATTTTTTCCTATTTTCACCCCTTTTTCATTTTTTTATTTGACCTTAATCCCTCAAGAAAGCTGTCCACAAAATCCATCGTTGGGAAAAGTCAAAATTTTTCGATTTAAATAAAAATTACTATAATAAGAACTAGTACTATAACTAAGCTAACATAGCACAGAAAATCACTCAGACAATCTCCTCACCCCACACTTAAAATTGTGCAATGTCCTTAATGCACACTAAAAATAACAAAAGGATAAAAGAGACTCCCTGGTAGGCCAAAGGCCGAAGCATTAGCAGCTCACGGGATACTCAGACTTCTCCCAGGTACGATCCTTTGTGCGGTCACTCCACACTTATTTCAACCACATAGCTCACTTTTGCATACTTCTAGTGGCTTTTCTTCTATGCTCATAATCCTATAAAAAATGCTACAAAGATAAAAAAACAAAATGACCAAAAATAAATAAGAATAAAAGAAAGCAGTAAAGCTGGGTTGCCTCCCAATAAACGCCTAATTTAAAGTCACGGCACGACGTGAATCACTTTTTCCTCCACCTTAAACTTATAAATTGTACCCCTAACATGGCATCCAATCTGCGGCTATGCTCCAGTAGTGGGGCTATAATGATAACCATGCCAAGTAATAATTTTTTCACTCTACACTTCTCGGCCTTTAGATGAAGAATGTACTTTTTGCTTTTTGGCACAACAAATTCAAGAATATAGGCGCTCTCATCCTTACTCTTTGACCCCTTCATTGGCTCAGATGGCTCGATTACTATCTTACTAACTAAACACAATGTGGAAAAATGATTGGAATGAGATCTAATGCACTCTAACGCATGAATTTTACTAGTATTTGCATCCCCATATTTACATACACACAAGTCTCCCAAAATAATGTTATCTACTCCCTCATATGACTCTAGATCACTCTTCTCAACATCCTCAAGAAAAACATGGTCTAATGATTGGTATTCTCATTTTAGCTCTTCAATTTGGTCTAGAAGATTTTTTTCAGCTTCACACAACTCATTATTAAATTGTTGGGCGTTACACGCATCAACCTTTGCACTCAAATCTGCATCTAAGTTATGTACAACCAAGCTAAAATTATTAATTTTATGTGCAAGTTCATCTCTCTCCTTAGACCAGTCATTCACCAATTTTGTTAGAAGACAACGACGTTCATCATATTCCCTTAATCGTGAATAGTCTTCGCAATACCAACCCTTACTCCTATGTTCAAATTCAGACCTCCCGGAGTTCAGGTCATGACCAACCCAAAAATACGGGCCATAAAAGTCTTCCGTCAACCAAGCGTCTTCATCAATAACCTTACCTTCGGATATTTCATCCCCAGATGTCATGCTGAGAAAATTAGAAACACGCTAAGAGAAAAATCAAATAGTTATAAAAATAAAAATATTTACAAAAAGAGAAGAAAAAAAATCAAACTTGTAAAGATAAAAGCAAAAGTATAATTTAGAAAAATAGTTACTTTCTAAGTCCCCGTCAATGGCGCCAAAAACTCGTTGCTGCCAAACGCACACGCAAGTATGCGCGATCGTCAAGTAATAAAGTGACTAAAGGTCGGATGTCGAACCCATGAGGACTTATGATAAACTATTACTAAATTAGACTATCCTAATTATCTATACAAAAATTAAACATAGAAGTATTTGGTTCTAAACTAATTAAATAGAAAATATATATAATGAACTTTTAATAGAGAGAAAGAGCAGATTTTTATGATATCAACGTAATGAAAACAATCTAGGGTTATGTGCTATCTAACATTCCTATTGTATTCTTCAATTAAATTGACTAACTAATTTATCGAGTTTATTGGTTGACAGGGTTAATATTGTTCATAAGAATCTGTCGAGTTCTTACTCGCCGATTCAAGCTAACCTAACACCTATATGTCTATGGAGTTAGAATCAACAAGAATGCATTTATAATTCCTGTAACTCAACCAAGCAAGGCAATTAGGTATATGTCTATCCTAACTGCTAATCCGTTCCCCGATTCCTAGGTTCAAGAACTTGCTCTAGTCAATCCTATATGCAATCTAGAATTCCCACTTTCGAGTTCAACTCTAGATTCGTAGATAGTATTCAATTGGTGATCAAGCAATCAAATAATTAAGTGCAGGATTGAATAAATAAACCAATATGATAAACTAAGAAATCAAAATCAATATCCGAATAACAATAGTTATGAAAGAACCAAAACTCTAGAATGTGAAGTTTAGCTGCACATAGACATGGTAGCAAAACAATAAATCATACAAAGAAACATAAAAAGACTAAGTTGGTGGAAGAAAAGATGAAACCCGGCCTCCACGGCAGCTCTATGCTTGTGTTTTCCTCTCAAAAATGTCCTCCTCACTCAAAATACCATTTTCCATGTATATATACCAAGTAGGGCTGGGCCCAAACAATTATACCTTCTCCAAAAGGACACTTTTCCCGGGTTTGACTAGCGCGATCGCGCTAGTGCTCGCGCTAGTGGCCCAGTGTTCTGCCTGACAAGTGCGACCTGAGCGCTATCGCGCTATTGAAGCGCATATTTCACCCTATTCCTTTTCGAATTGGGCAAAACTTAAAATATGAAAGTTGTATCCCTTTGACTTGTATTTCTAACCATATATTATGGAGCTAAAATGGAGTTCTTAGCAAACAGTTATATCTATTTTACTAAACTGTGCGCAATCTGTCTACTAGAGTCTTCGTTTGCTCTAACAATCATCCGTTGACCCCCCAACATGATCCCGAATTAATTCCTTGAACTTTTACTCAAACTTTAAAGCTCCAAATCACATTAATTCATTCAATAACATCTATATAGCTCGTAATCATTCCTACAAGGCATAAAACACATAGTTAGTGCAAGACACTAGCGATTAAAGAGAGCAAGACACTAGCGATTAAAGCTCAAACTCAATTAGGCTTAAATATAATACAATTTGGCATTAAAACATCAAAAGTTAAAGTAATTAATGCACTAAAAATATGGAATTATAGCCAAACATCAAGCGACATCTTTCTTCAACATCTTAAAGATGGGCTCACAAATGACAGTGGATTGAGCTATGAACCGACTGATATAGTTGAGTCTCCTCAAGAAGCTCATGACCTCTTTCTTATTCTTTGGCGGTGACAATTCTTGAATGGACTTAACCTTTGATGGATCCAATTCTATTCCTCGTCGACTCACGATGAACCCATGCAGGTTTTTGGCAGGAACCCCGAATGCACATTTGGCGGGATTCAGTTTCAAGTTGTCCCTTCTCAATCTATTGAAGAACTTCCTCAGATCTTCCATATGGTCAGTGGATTTCTTGGATTCAATGATGACATCATCTAGATATACCTCGATCTCTTTGTGTATCATGTCATGAAAAATAGTAGTCATGGCCCTCATGTAGGTGGCCCCATCATTTTTAATCCAAACGACATCATCTTGTAACAATACATCCCCCACGCCGTAATGAAAGCCATTTTCTCCGCGTTTTCTTCATCCATCCATATCTAATGATACCCAGCAAAACAATTGACAAATGACTGCAGCTCGTGCTTGTCGCAATTGTCAATCAGAATGTGTATGTTTGGCAAGGGGAAGTCGTCTTTCGGACTGGCCCAGTTGAGGTCCCGATAGTCGACACAGACCCTGACCTTCCCATCCTTCTTCGGTTTTGGCACAATGTTGGCTAACCATGTTGGATACTCCACTACCCTGAGGACCTTGGTTTTGACTTGTTTGATAACTTCCTCCTTGATTTTTAAACTCATGTCTGGCTTGAACTTCCTGAGCTTCTGCTTTATCGGTGGACATGCCGGATCTGTTGGAAATTGGTGAGCTACAATAGATATACTGAGACCAGTCATATCATCATACGACCAGGCGAATATGTCCTTATATTCCCTTAGGAATTTCGTGTAATCTTCCTTTTCTGACGGTGACAGGTGAACACTGATGCGCGTTTCCTTGACATTTTTATATTCCCCAAGTTGACAACCTCAGTTTCGTCCAAGTTAGATTTAGGCCTATTCTCAAAGTCCTCAACCTCTTTAACGACCTCTTCTGGTATATCATCCTCTTCTGAGACTATATCCGTTTGTTGTGTCATCTCGTCGCATGCCACATTCGTCGGTTCATCTAGATAGTAATAGTAATGCTCTGTAAATAAAGTAAATGATAGAAAAAATAATAAGAGCGGGATTCATAAGAAACTGAAATGCTTTTGATTGTTTTGAACATTGGAGCTCTTATTTTCGAAATTAAAAATGCGGAAAGGAAATCAACTAGTGAAAAGTAAAAGATAATGCATGGTGCTTTATTTATTCTTGCTACCCCAAAGCTTTCCGGGCTTTGGTGGTTCTGATGGACCAATTATTGAGGCGTGCTCCTCAGCTCACAGCTTGTATGGAAGGGCCTTTCTCCCCTTCCTTCTCGAAAACGCTGCAACAGTTCATATTGTCATCCTCCAAGAACAAGTTCCTCATTGGTGCTAATTATTCCTCATCTCCTGACACATAAATGACTTCGGCCGATTGGAAAGTCTGCTCTAGACGGGGTATCGGATGCTCCACTGTATAGTAAGGACCGCGCCGGGGTGGCGACCATTCTTTGAATTCCTTCTAAGTGTACTCGTATCCCAAACCAAAATTGCTACTATGCTTCTTTAGCTTGATAGGTTCGGTGATCCCCCGGAGGTTCCTGTCGAGTCCCTTGCCCGGTTTATAGCCACTCCAATTCAGTATGCTTTCAATGATATTATCCCACCATTTATCTTTGTCCACAACATTGACTCGCTCAATATGATGGTAGGTTTCCCCACCTATCTTTCTCCTTCCCCTGATCGCCAGAATGGTATGACGGCTGTATGTGGGATTGCTACCATTGCTATGAATAATTACCTCTTAGTGATTCTATTCAAACTTCAATGCCTGATGCAGGGTCGATGCTACAGCTCTAGTGGCATGGATCCATGGTCGTCCCAACAGCAAATTGTAAGATGCTGGGATGTCTATCACTTGAAAGTCAACGTCGAACCAAGTCGGTCCCATTTGCAGACACAAGCTGATTTCCCCAATGGTGGACCTTTGGGATCCATCAAAAGCTTTGACATTGATGGCCCCATCTTTGATCTCATGCAGGCTTTTCCCTAATGTACGGAGAGTCACCAAGGGACAAATATTGAGGCTGGACCCTCCGTCGATCAAAATCCTGGTGATGAAATAATCCTCACATTGCACAATGATGTGCAACGCCTTGTTGTGGCTCAAGCCTTCAGGTGGTATCTCATCTTCGTGGAAAGTGATTTTGTAGCTTTCCAATACTTGCCCTACTATGTTTGCCATTTCTCCTCCAGTTATGTTGTTGGGCACATATGCCTCACTCAGCACTTTCAATAAGGCATTTTTATGTGCGTCAGAGCTTTGCAACAGGGCCAGGATGGATATCTAAACTGGCGTCTTGTTCAACTAGTCAATGACTGAGTACTCTTTTGCTTGTATCTTTCTCCAAAGATCATCAGGCCCGGTTTCAGTGATGGTCGGTGTCACGCCCCAAGTTTGAGGGACATGACCGGCGCTCGACTGAGTAACCCCAATCAAGCGGACCTGGGTGCCTTTCCTATCCCACGTGTTATCCCACATTTTTCATTACTTATTAACCAAGTGAAATAGCTAATTATAATTGGTACACCTTGTTATAAAAGCATACATAACATAGATAATCTTTTGCGTAGTTTACAACTTACATCACCCAACTTACAAAATACATATTTACATAAGTTCTTAACCCACATTGCATGTCTACGGAGCCTCTAAAGATGAAAGAGGAATAATACAATACTTGCCGGCAACAAGGCTCCAGCTATACCTTTTATAAATACCAAAACAGGATCCCAAAAGACAAGAACAGAAGCGGCATGAGCCATGCAGGGCCTCGAAAGGAAAGTCGCTCACCAATTCAGCTGGCAGGAAGTAATGAGGAGCTACGGTCGGTGGACTGGAGTGCCTGCTATAGATCCACCTACAATCATAAACAAATGTAGCGCCCCCGACAAAAGGGAAGTCAGTACATTTGAATTGTACTGGTATGTATGAACAAACTTGTTTCAAGTAAACTCAAACCACACATAAGTAGAAAACAGTAATGGATGCAACAGCCAAACACATATGAAGGAACAATCAAGCCAAACAAGTTTACAAACTCTCCTGTTTTCCCCTTCCACAATTTCACTTCAATAGTTTCAGAATTTGCTCATATTTTGTTTTAATAGTGATTTTGATCATTTTTCACCCTTATTACCCGGACCACCCTTATTACCTCGGCCACTCTTATCACTACAAACCACACCTTATTACTTCGTGTTGCGGCGCGCAACCCGATCCCACCATACAATTTCAATCCAAAAACAACACAACAACAACAAACAATTCACGAAGCTCAACAACAATATTGCTCAAGAATTAACAACAATAATATTACAAGTGTTTCCATAACCATCAATGCTATTTCCATCATATACAGCAACCCATATACGTTTAACGTCACATTGGTAATTGCCCACAACAAGCCATAGATATTGTTACCACAGTTTTTCCAGTTACACTATACAGAATTTCCTTTCGTCATTTATTCCTCAGTTACAACCACATAGAACAATCACAATGTACCAATCATAAGAAATTCGCAAGTAATTTACGTACATATCACCTACCAAGCATACGTACATCAAACGAGGCAATTTTACAAGGATCAAAGTTAGCCATACATACCTGGTGACGAATTCCCTTTTTAACTTCTATTCTCGACTCACCAAGCAGTCTAGCAACGTCAATCTAGTTCACAAATTGACACATATGCCTTAGCAATGAAGTCCACAATCTACTACCCGAGCCTATTTAGGTTACCAATTCTCCTTTTGCAATTCTCTACTACTACCCAATTACTCTTACTAGATTTTTAGTTTTTAAAGACATGCATGCACAATCCCACCTTTGGTTTTCAAGAATCAATGCATGGGAATCACCCTTTTTGTTCAAATAGGAAAATCAATGGAAAAAGAGTTGGGGATTTTTACCTGAAAGAATAGAAGTGAAGACAATACTTGAAATTTCCCAGGCTTTAGTGACTTTGAAAATTAATTTGATGAAGATGGACTCTCTCTCTCCAGGACTCTCTCCTCCCTCTCTCTTATTTGCTCAGAAAGCACGTTAAAATGAGGGGTTGGGGTATTTTATTAGAAAAGGGGTCGAGTTTGAAATTTTAGAAAATAGAAGCCCGAGCAAGATCTGCGGTCGCACTATGCGATCGCAGAGTTGAAATGCGGTCCGCATATTGGACCGCAGAAATGCGCCCAAAACTTTGAAGGTCTGCCTCGGATTGCAATAGGAATGCGGTCCGCATTCCTATTATGGGGTCGCATTTTGCACCGCAGAATTGGCCTCCACAAATCCTTGAGGAATTTATGCGACGATTATGCGGTCCGCACATTGATTATGCGATCGCATAATGTACCACATTTTCAACAACAATTTTGACAATCCTTCTGCTTTACTCTGCGGCAAGAATGCAGTCCGCATAGCTGCTCTGTGATCGCATTCTGGACCGCAGAATGACAATTTTTTTGGAAAATCAATTCTTTTGATTTTGAAGTGCAAAATCAGTAAAAAGGGTCCGAACCACGGCGAGCTTGCTCGCCGCGAAGAATTCTACACATTGCTAACACATATTCGGACCTTAGAACTACGAGCTATTAGGTTTTAAGCACAAAATTTTACGGGCCTTACAGTCGGTCGTCCCGAGGCCTGCTTACTGGACTCAGCTAGATGTTCTGGAGTATAAACCCTGCCGCTTCTGTTCATGCCCTGTGTTGCAATTGCTTCTCCAGACCTAGTTTTCCCTTTCCTTCTTGCTTCGGTGGTGTATTCCCAAGGAACGTCCTGTGTATGGAACGGCATTATGGATGACATCGCTACAGAAATGGGTACCCTTGTTTTGGGAGGTAACATAACAACCTCAAATGGTACAGGTACCTTTGGAGACCCAAACGCAACATCAATTGGCTATGTTGTTTTCGTAGACGAAAGTGTTTCAAGCTCGAGGGATACGGACATGTTACTTCAGTGTCCCTAGAGGGCTGGATCTGGACTAAGATTGGATTCAGTATGACTGTTGGTTTCTTGGGCTCGTCACCGTCGGCAATCAATCCAATAGACCCTTTGGGGTCCCAGTTATCTTCTACCTCGATCATGTGCACGCCTCCCCCCTTGTGGTCAAGCAATGGATTGTTGTGAACATTAGGAGCAGACTACTTCGCCATGATGATTTTGTTGTCAATTAAAGCTTGGATCTTATCCTTCAGAGAGCGACATTCATCAATGGTATGCCCTTTCATGACAGAATGCTATGCACATGTTTTGTTCGGGTTGACCTATTGGGAAGGATTTTCTGGAGTTATGGCAGGGATAGAGGCGATGGAACCAGCAACTTTGAGCCTTTCATATAGCTGGTTGATTGGTTCAGCAATGGCACTGTATTGTTTGGGAGGTCTACGGTCGAAGTTAGGACGCGGTCTAGGGAAGTTTTGGCGAGTGGGAGGTGATTGATAGTGAGGGAGCTGAGCATTATAGGCTTGGTAGATGGTTGCGGGTTGGGAATATCTTGGTGAGGTAGTTTGATATGTGGGGGTTGAGATGATTGGTAAGTAGGTGATGGAACTTGGTAAGAGGGCAGAGGTGCTTGGTAATTAGGGGTAGGTTGATATGTGAGAGGACATACTGGGTAGGTTTGGTATTTTACTGGGGATTTCGTTGTTTGTGCAACAATCACGACACTCACTTCCTTTTTCTTAGACGCGCCACCAGACTGTAAAGCCTTGTTGGTAGCATGCAATGCCTCAAAATTAGTGACCATACCATTTTGAATTCCTTCCTCGATCCTTTACCCAAGCATGATGATGTCAGAGAGTTTCTGGCTTTTAATCAGCATCAGCCTCTCGTAGTACTGTGGGTCTTGAGCTCAGATGAAAAATCTATTCATCTGTTCTTCCTCTAAGGCTGGCCTGACCTTAGCAGCTTCAGATCTCCAACGAGTAGCATACTCGCAAAATGTCTCTATGGGTTTCTTATTTGAATTCTAGATGTAGAATACATCTGGCGCATTCTCTGTATTGAATCTGAACCTGTCCATGAAATCGGATGCCATAACTACCTAATTTGTCCACTTCTTGGGGTCTTGGCTAATGTACCAAGATAGAGCGTCCCCTTTCAGACTTCTCATAAAGAGCTTCATGCTGATCTTTTCATCTCTCTCGACTCCGACCAACTTATCGCAGTATGTCCTTAAATGGACTTTAGGATCCCTTATGCCATCGAACATTTCGAACTTGGGAGGTTTGTACCCCTCTGGAAGTTCAACATCTGGCTAGATGCAAAGGTCCTCATAATTCAACCCCTCGATACCTTTGTTTCCTTCGACACCCTGGACTCGGCTAGTCAGTTTCTTGAGTTCTGCGGCCAGGTTCCTGATGAGAGACTCTTTGTCATAAGACTCCGGTGTACTTGAAATAGGTTGAGTATATTGTGGCATGGTTTCCACATAGATGGGGGTATGGTGGGGATGATCATTTAATGGTTCGAGAATGAGTAGTGGGGTGTTGTTCGAAGTGTGGAATGTGTTGTAGTGGTGATGGGGAGCGTGTTGGTTTTGTGATTTTGGAATGTTTTGTGGAGGTGTAGGATTTGGAGCATTGACATCCGGGGTGGTGAGGGAAAATGATATGTTTGCCAAGTTCCGAACTTGGTCCAATTCTTCCTAAAATTTCAACAACTTCTGCTCAAGTTGGGCGGCACTTTCCTTGGAAACCTAAATACCCTGAGTAACCTCTACCCGTTCACCCGAGTTCTCCTTCCTGATGTTGCTCAAGTCTTCCATTTTTGCTTTCTTTTTTCTGATAGGACTCGAAGGAGGAGGAGGAGGTGGAGGGCCCTTAGATTTTGTGGAGTAGGATGACGATGCCAGAGTGCATGAACTAACCTCTTGGGGAAGGAAAAAAAACAAAAGTAAAAACAAAAAGGTAACAAGTTAGTAAGGATTATGAGAATAAAATGTTGCAATATTTAAACACATAGTGAAAGAATATAAATCGTGTCCTAACTTGGGTGCCTCGTTGTGCCCGAGGTAGGCCTAGCGACAAGTTGATTTGGAGAACTTATAATGCCAAATGCCTTATTTTATTGATAAAAATAAGTCGAACCCCAAAACGACACTAAAATAGCAGAAGTAAAATGTCACTAATGGCCGTGGGCCTTATTACATTAAAGCAAAAGAAATACTCCTAACTACTTGGTCCCAGAAGGACCTTCCCCAGACTCGACATCTTTAGCTCCATCGAACAGTTTCACCAGCTCACGCAGTCCCAGCAGCAAGTAAGCTCTAGCCAAGTATCCTCCTTCGCTTCCCTCAGCATTTTGGTAGTTTTCGATCCTTTGGATGAACTTCCTTTCCAATTCTACTAAACCTATCTCCAAATACCCTAGTCGCTTGTTGGTGCTGATAGCCATATCCTTCCATTCCTTGATCAACTTTTGACGAGCTTCTTGAATTTCCCGGTGTTCATTCTCGTGCTTCCAAATCCTCTTACGCAATTGGTTGTACTTAAATTGCTCCTCAGCCTTTTCATCGACAACCATGTGACCTCGAGCAAACCCTGGTTGTCCCAAGCCTTCATGATCATCTTCCAGCCAACCTGAGTAGTATGGAAAACAACCGGCGTGGTATCTAACAGGTTCTATGGAATCCTTTTCCGGGATGGTTTTGCAATGCCACATGTGTTGAGCTTGACATTTGTATGGACTATTTTCGTCTTGGAAATCGGCCCTGAAGTGACTCATCTTTTCGACCTATGGTATAACCTACTTTTTCCTTGCCTGCCTCGTGACTCAGAGAGGGACACAAGGATAAGTTCCCCTTAGACTGATGAGTATAAGAAACGGTGAATCCCGAGAACGGACGATGAACTCTTCAGTAGGGATCCACTCAAACATCCACTGCACTTGGTCTTCCTTCAGATTTTCAAACAACTCTACCCACCCTTTAGCATCTTCTGGTTGAGCAAACATGTTAGGCATATAGTTCATTCACCTTGGTTGATGGAAGCCGATATGATCATCCCAGTCTCTGCGCAAAATCTCTTGCCGATATTCACTCTTTTGGAGGTGCTCCATGAGCCAAAGTTGGAGTACTAAGTTACAACCCTCAAAGTGATTGGCCCCTTGTTGACAGTTTTTTAGGGCTTGGTATATCTCAGCAACGATCATAGGTACTATGCTAAAAGGCAGCCTTCCAATTCCTTCTATTATAGTCTTGGTGTCCATGGCTAGTCTGGTGTGGATCCTAGCCTTCTTCATAGGAAACACTATCATCCCCAAAAAACAGAACATAAAAACAAAGACCCTCCTGTGGATATGCCCCAATAAGGTGAGGGCGAACTCATCTGGGTAGGTGTGGTAGGGCTTGCTATGGCCATACCTCTCATACAGATAGTCGAAAGGAATGCAAGAGTCCTTCAAACAAGTCAAGTCTAGGTTTTTCTTCAGTCCCATCATCTTGAGGAAATCCCTACCCTTGCGATTTTTCGGCATAAGCAAACCCAGAGTCTCCTAAGGAATACCTGCTAACCCTCCTGTTTCTTCGAGCAGAGGTGTCATTTCAAGATCCCCAAAGCGAAACACTGATCTATCACTGTCCTAGAATAAGGTTGCAACCTCTATGATTTTGTTGTCAGGCTGGATTTCCAAAAGAGAAGGTAAATTTCCCAAATATTCGCGGACGAGAGTCTGGTCATTGGAGTGAAAGTCTTCCCACCAACTTAGCAACCTTGGGTGAATGTTGGTTACCATGCCGAATCTGGAGACTTCGTGCCCCATTTTTTGCAAAACAAAGTGTTAGACCCTTACCCCGCCGGACTCGACTATTTAAATCAATAATTAGCATAATGGCATTTAGTTCTCCAAATTAATGCACAGAATATAGTGGCGTCCATTTGGGTTCCAAGGAAACCCAGTGGACTTTGGACAAGGCTATCTTAAAGAGTCATTACGTGGACAACATAACTGACTCAACTAGGTTTGATAGTGATGCATGCACAGATAAACAAAATAAGGTTTCTATGGGGTATTAGACCGGTACCTTTGAGCGGACAACTCAAGAGGGGAAGGCACAGAATCGTCAACTGCACCGCTGATCGACTGGTTTTGCCGCAAATACGCCTTTGCCAAATTTAGGGGGTAACAATATCGGAAGGGCGCAACCATTCAATATAAGCGTTGCTATAGTATTTTGTTTGTCACGAGTGGAATATGATGTGGAAGATGCAACTAAAAGTTTGAAACAAATTATCACGTATTTGCACGTTCATAAAGTGATGATTACAATAATTTCTCATAATTACAACATTATTGAAGGAATGTAGTAAAAACATAAAAGAAAAGAAAACAAAATGCCAAGTCAGTTTTGAATAAAGACATTAAATAAAAGTAATAAAGGAGAAATAAAGTCACAAATAACATGTAATGGTAATATCCTAAAAGAAAAATCCCCAGCAGAGTCGCCATGCCGTCGACGCCCCTTTTTCTAAGGCGAAATCGGGTTTACGACATTTGGGAGGACAACTCAATTCCCTTTTGGGACTTAGGATTTTGGAATTGAAGATTCTCCACCTAATGATAAAGTGCATTACGACACTAAGGGTTTTTTGAGTTGGAAAAGTAGAGTTTGGGTAAGGGCTAGAAATTATCTTGAGGGGAAGGTGTTAGGCACCCCTCAAGATCTACTAGTGTGGTTCCCGACCATGCTATATTGTGACTTTATGTGATCAAACAAACAATCAAATATTCAAATATGTAACATTGCAAATAAACTAAAACCGACTTTGAATATAAGTAGGGAAGGTAGAGATTTATGAAAAGATTTGAATAGTTTTACAAAAGGAGATGAAAACAAACAAAGGGAAAAAGGGGGTCCTAGGTTTGTGATTAATATGGATCATTAATGCAATACTCAGTAATTTCTGCTTAGGAAAGGGGCTACATGAGATGTTAGCGCATCGGTCATCATCTCCATATTCTATCCTTCCCACCCCGTAAAGGTTACTAAATGCGTGTATTGGTCATGAATACTTACCGCGTGCTATTACTCATCCCGTCCTATAAGTCTCGGAGGGTATTTAAGACCACTATTCCTATATTTTAGGAACTAGGTTGAACCCTTAAGTTTAAAGGCAAAAATGCTTGGAGACATACATAACAAATAAGACTGTACAAAAAAGGAGCATACAAGATCAAATAAAGGCTCACAGCTCCCTCCTCAAACGGACTCATGATTAGCACGCCTTAAACACATTCAAGGTATCAAAAATATGAGTTTTTTTTACATAAGGAATAGGTAACAATAGTAAAAGCGTGGTTTCAAAAATGAAGTAGCAACAGTAATTTTAGGATAGCTAGATAGCACGATTCTGGGCAGAAGTTGATAGCCCGGTGATTTGAAAACATAAAAATTAGAAACTCAATAAGAATAAGTAGGGCACTATTTCAAGATCGTTTCCAGATGGAGCAGAGTTTTTAAGAAAATAGAGTGAACTTTAGAGAATCAAAGCAGAATGGGAACAACAGAGTTGAAATTAAAGGAAGTTGGTTGGTCCTAAACACGATTAATCAATTCTTATTGGGCCTAAAGTTTTCCTAGGCGTCGTATACATTGACTGATTAATTCAAGAAATGAACATGCATATTAGATTCTAATTTTTTAAAAGGGTACGCATGATAAGGTATTTGCAAAAAATGTTTCAAACCACTTAGCCATATTTTAGCAAATTTATTAGACTAATGTGAATTAACTACCGCAAGCCGAGTAATAGGTCCTAAGGACAGGATATCTAATGCACATAGGAGTACCTAAAACATGGTTTCTAACATGCCAATGTGGTAATGACAATTTATTTGGTTTGTTATAACTGATTGTGTTTACAAGATGAGCATAATGATAGGCTGAAAGTAAATAACCTCAAGAACGATCTCTAATGAATGAGATGCATGACCTATGCAGGTTATCTATTCCTCAAATAAGTAAAAAAAATCTTATAAGCATGTTTTCTACCCATTATTTATAGTAAGCATGCGTAACCCTCCCCTCATATTCACTATTCAGCCCCAATCGTTCATTTACAAATTAATACAAACCAATATTATCTGAATTACAGTAATAAAGAACGAAAATTAAGAAGTTATTCTATAGGTAGCCTTCAATCAGGCCTAGTCTTCCAACCTCACTCCCTTCGAGTTTCACAGCCTTGGCCATAGTCTAGGGGTGGAAAAGCTCCCTAGGGCCCTATTGGGTCCCCAGCCAATACCAGCACCTAAACACTTAGAAGAATTCAGGACAGGTGCAGTGTGGAATACCAGCCTTGTGTGTCAAAATTTAGTGAGTATTCAGAGATAACCAAAGCAATGCTCACACGAAGGGGGTAGAACCTATTCTCTAAGAGTAGTGTGAAGTGCAGGAAGAAATAGTTTAAAAGAGTTTTCAAAAATGAGGGATTTGTTTTTAAAAGGGAAACAACAGAAATAATAGTTCAATAATACATGATTGCATACAAGGATCATGGGAAAGTGAACAAATAAATCACACAATACTAGAGGAGGTACAGAGATTTTAATGACTACACAGAATCAGAAGATTCAGAGGACCAAGAATGGAAAAACTTAGACATGATACCTAGACAATAATAAGGGGACAATTATGACATTTAAGATAAACAACAGTAGAAGCATGTAAATCAAGAAAGACATACAAAGTACTAGGGATCAAGGGAACTGGGAAGTGGTAAAGTTTAGGCTTGCTAATTTATAGCAATAGGATACAGGCATAGCAAGTAAAAGTTAGGGATAGACAAGGCCATATTACAACCTTAACATGTAAATCAGAAGACATGGTAAAGTAATAAAAGAAATAATCAGTTGCACATTGATCAGGAGAAGCATAAGTAGAAGAAAATTAATAAGATAATGAACTGAAACAAAAGTAAACACATTGGTTGGATACTTGAAGATTAATTAGGACATACCAGTACAAAAGCAAAAGCAGGATGCAAAGACAAAGTAGTAACACAATATTAGCCTTAGCTTACAGCCGGCTAATAATAAGCAAGAGCAGAGAACAGCAATAGAGCAAAAGCATGAGAAAGAGAATGCGGAATTGAGAGTATTCAGTGATGTGTGTTTTTTCGTGTGAAAGACTTAGGGTATTTATAGTTGAAAGTAGGTGGTAAAAATAAGGTAAAAATCACAGAAGTATGTTAATTTAATAAATCAGAATCAATCAATTAGACAATCAAGGAAGTACTCCCATTAGTTAAGGGAATCAAAATCAAACGAAAAGATTCAGCACCATATAAGGCAAGAAGAAAAATCGGTGCAGGATTAAATAAGGAATGAGTCGAGGTTCAGTATGCATATAGTAGTCAATTAGGACCAAATTCAGGAAAATTCCAATTAAGGAAAGGCTAATTAGAACAAGGTACCATAGCAAATAAGGTAATAAAATCATTTAAACAGGCGAGTAGAATTTTAGGGCTTTGAAAGAAAGTTTTTCAATTACTAACAATCAAGGAAAATGAGAATCAATCATGCGAAGTCATGATTCTGCATTCTCAACATATAAATAGAGGTGAATGAACGAGAGTAACAAAGAAAATTAGCCATATAGACAGAAGGGAACAAGAGATGAACAAACACAATCATTCAGAGAAGGTAAAAAATAAGCTAAGACTCAGCAGGACATATTTGAAGCATGGTGACCACAAGACATTAACAAAAATCGGGTAAATAGGCTAGCAGATAGAACCAAAGCAAGGAAAATCAGGCTAACACACATAATCAAAACGAAGAAACATGCTAACACATAGAGACAAGGCAAGGAAAATCAAGCTGACACACATAATCAAAGCAAAGAAACATGCTAACATATAGAACCAGAGTAAAGAAATCAAGCCAACACACATAACCAAAACAAAGAAAAATCTTTAAAATTAGTGTTTTTTAGTAAAGTCAAGCCAACAAGGAAAAGGTTTAATCATAAAGAAATCGGTCGAAACATGCGTAAAAGAACTCCAATAAACCTAGTTTTTTTCAAAGAAAGTAAAAATTGTTCAAAGTAGAGGATCTTTCAGAAGAAACTCGAGGATAAGCAGAACATAGAAGAAAACATGCTTACAACATGAAAATAACACCGTTTTGAGAGATTCAGGAGAGAGTTAGGGCTTCAAAAAAGAAAACCCTAATAGAAGTTGAAAGAACCTGTTGAAATTCCACCGATCTTGACATATAGGGTGTGATTTCGCCTAAAATCACACTGGAGAACCCATAAGTAGCAGAACCAGGAGCTCTAGGTCCAAATCAACATGGCCCAGAATCCTCGGAGGTCCTAGAGGTGTTAAGCAAGATGATGAGAGGCCCATCGGAGACTTGGGGTTGAAAGGAGGTGGCCGGAGATGGCCGAAAACAGACCAGGCAAAGATTTCAGTGACTGACTTGCATGGTGGAGGATTCTGGGGTCTCAAGAATAGAGGGAATCAGTGGCTAGGGTTTCATAGCGGCTGATGGTCGAAAGGGGTGAGACTGGAGGCGGCCGGAGAGACAGTAGAGGCCATCTGAGAAGAGAGAACCAGAAGGTTCTAGAGAGAAGGGGGAGAGGAAAAGCCGAGATAGAGATAGAGAGAGACTGTCTCGAAGAATGAGGGGTCGAGGGGGGTAATTAGATTTTATTTAGGAAAAATAACCTGGGCCATTGATCTTATTTGATCAATGGCTCAGATTAAATCTGGGTTAGGCCTGGTTATATTAGGGATTGGGCTAGGCGAGTTTAATTGAGTATTGGGCTAATTAAAATCTGATCGGGGTGTGGCCAAATTGGCTAAAATTGAAATAGTAAAGGGTTGTTTGTTAAATAGCCAATTTTTCCTCTTTTATTATTTTATAAAATAGTTAAATAGATTTTAAAACAAATTAAAAGATACTGGACTAACTAATAATGTATAAATATTAATTTAAAAATACTAAAGATTATTTTATAATTGTAAAATACTGTTAATTCTAAAATAGGCTATAATTACAATTATATGTAATTTTGCTTAAAAAATACCAAACGAATTTGTAAAAAATATGCAAAAATTACCTTAATTATATCTTGGTGTAAATGTGAGAATGAAAATAAATTATTTACCAAAATGCTAGTCTGGGAATAATTTTTGAATTTTGTACTTATTAAAATAGACAATAAATTAATTTTAAAATCTTTAAAGATAAGGAAAAAATACCAAAACACTTGGGCATGCTTATATATGCATGTACATGCTATTTTGAGAATATTTTGAGTATAAAAAAAATGTAAGAAAAAATTGGGTATCAACAATTGGTACAAGTTTGAATAGGGTATTAGGTGTTATTGGTGTTTTTGGTTGAGGTCCCAGGGGTCTCGGGATGATTTCGGATGGTTGACGGGAAGATCAGAGAAGTGTTGCAGCAGCTGAAGTTTTTTCTCTTCTGTTAATTTTGCTTCTGCGGCTTGGGGATCGCAGAAGTGGCCTTGTCCATCGCAGGAGCGGGATTTGGGCTCCCTCAACTTTTCCGCAGGTGCAGAAGTTAAACTGCAAAAGCGGTTACGCACCTGCGAGATTTTTATCGCAGATGCGGCTTTGTGCTATTAGTGGGAAATCGCAGAAGCGGTGTATATTCGGCAGAAGCGGAATCCGCAGGTGCGGTATTAGACCGCAGAAGTGGGACCTGGTAAAAGGAAAAAAAGACGCAGAAGCGGCACTTAGTCTGTAGAAGAGGGACCGCAGATGTGCTCCCTTAACTGCAGAAGCGAAAACCACTATTGAAAAATAGAGATTTCGAGGGTTAGTTTGCAAAAGTTAGAAAAATCAAATTTTTAGCTCGGGAGAGGGCGATTTTGTGAGGGTTTTAAAGAGGAGATTATTGGATAAAGTTTCTTTAATTTCTTCTAGTTATATTTCATCAATATATAGTTAAATCCATCATTTAAATTCGAATTGAGAACCAAAATTGGGAAAAATTGGAAGAAACTTCTTAGACCAAATAATGGAGTTTTGAGTGGGTATTTGACATCTGATTTGGGAGATTTTTATATGGTTAGACTCGTGAGAGTACGAGAGTTCTAAAAATATAAAAATTATCCGATTTTGAGACGTTGGCGTGAGTGGCATTTTGGTCATTTTACCTAAATTTGCATCTTAGCTTTAAATTAAATAGTAGAATCTATTGTTTGAGGTGTTATTTACGATATATAATTGAATTGAATAGATTTGGGCCATTTGGTGTCGGATACTCGTGGCAAAGGCGTGGTTTCTAGTTGATTTTGAGCCGATTCGAGGTAAGTGGCTTGTCTAACCTTGTGTGGGGGACCTTCCCCTTAGGGTTTGTTATTTGGTATTTGAGTGCCTTGTACGCGAGGTGACGAGCACGTACTTGAGACAATTGTTGAAAATCCAGTTTTTACTTAAGATATTGAGACTGAGTTTCCTTCATACTTGCCTTATTTTACTTGCAACTATAACCTGTGTTAGATTAGAAAAGCATGTTTAGCTGATTCCACTTGCCTAATTGTTTAAGTTGCCTTGACTGTACTACGTGAAGTATGCTAGGCTAGTATTACCTATTGATTGTCTTTTGTACTTCATTTCTGAGTATCTTCTGGTTGTGGTTGCGCATTTAAATTGGGACTACGGATGTGGGATTCCGGTAGCTCCCCCCTTGTTTGTTTACTTTGGGACTACGGGTTAGATTCCCGGTAGATCCCCCCCGCACATTGATAGTTGGACTACGAGACAGTATCCCGAGAGATTCTTCGGATTTACACATGTGATGGACTATAGGACGATATCCCGGGAGATCCACTGGACAATTGAGAAAAGGACTACTAGAAGGTATCCTGGAAGATCCTCATTGTTACCATTTGGTATTGAGTTGTACATATTCTGTGTTTACTCTGTTCTTTGTGTAGTTGTTATTGCCCTATTTAACCTGTCTATTCTCACTGTTGCACTCATTAGTACTGTCAGTTTTCATATTGTTAATTCATATTATATTTTTTAACCTCAGTAGGGCCCTGACCTTCCTTGTTGCTACCCAACCGAGGTTAGGCTTGGCACTTACTGAGTACCACTGTGGTGTACTCATGCCCATTTTGCGCATGTTTTTCATGTGCAGATCCAGGTATCTCCACTCAGGCGCACTATCCTCGAGGCGGAGAGATCTAACGGAGACTTCGAGGTATATCTGCCACGTCCGCAGACCAGGAGTCTCTATTCTGTTCCAATTTTAGTAGTTAATCTATCATTTTCTTTCGGTTGTTTATACATTCTGGAGTTAGAGCAGCATATTACATTTCTATTAGCGTGTGGTTCCCGTGAGTTTCTAGGTCTTGGGATGAGATTTTAGATTTTCACGATTTATTTTTGAGTTGTATATGCCAGTGGCACTTATATATCGTTTCCTTATAATTTTGCTTGGTTTAATTAAATGTTTTCAGCAAGTTATGTTATTTTCCGCATTGTTAGGCTTACCTAGTCGTAGGGACTAGGTGCCATCACGACATGTTCACGGAGGCCGATGACACGACCCAAAATCCACTAAGGGTCGTGGTGGCGCCGGACACCTCTGTCAGGCCAGCCAACTAACTTATCAATTAATTCCTCTTTTAATACTTTTGAAAATCTAAGGTTTTTCTTTCCATTTTTATAAATAAAAGTCCACTATTATAATTCAAATTTAAATAATAACAATTATTATAAATCCATTGTAAACCATCCCAGAAACCCGGTGTCACAAGTACATGAGCGACTACTGATAAGAAAAATAAAATACAACATCTGCCTGTAATACAGTGGACGGAAAGTAATTACAGTACATTGGAAGGAACTACTCTAGCTGCGGTCGCCTCAATGATGCAGCTCACCTAGTCCCAGCGTCATCCGTGTTGCTACACCCAATAGGCTGCTAGAGGTGTATATATACCTATGCAACAAAAATGCGCAGAAGTGTAGTATGAGTACGTAATCAACATGTACTTAGTGAGTGTCCCGCTTAATCTCGAAGGGGTATAGACGAGATGGTCAACTTTGACACACTCTAATGGTCCAACAGTTATTTATTCTCAATATATACATATCGAACAGTGGATTTATTTTCTAACATGATTTTTATCCAGATAGAGGGAACAAGTAAACACGTAATTCTTTCATTGGAAGTTTTCCAAGACTCCTTTTCATTATTAACAAGATGATCTTGATCCAGAGTGAGGCATGTAACGACTTAATAAGTCCAGGCAGCAATACAAGCATGCGCAAATCATACCGAGGCGACGACCCGATCCAATAGAAATAAATGTGCACTTGCCGAGGGTCGACGAAGCGCCTATAGATGCATCTATTAATCTGCCGAGGCGTTCGGACCGGTCCAAAATAAACACACACAGACAGACAATCAGTCAAGAATTCAATGTGGAGCAATTATCCAAGAAAGGCCAATTCTCTTTAATAATTTGAGAAAACGAAGCTTAAGTCTCTTTAGAAATTCATTTATTAATTTAATGTGATTTATTACCTCACTCGTGAATCATCCATGCGACGCGGGTACACGTAAGATACATCCTCAGATAGCCAATTAGAATTTTATTGAGGAGTAATTATCCAAATAAGCAATTTCTCAGTTAACTATTCAGGAAATGATGTTTAATCTCTTTTTAAAATTCGTTTACTAATCAAAGGTGATTTAAACAATCCAAGTCATCAATGAGTTCATAATTTGCTCAAGTATAACATGCTTTTGGGTCCTAGGCTACCCGGACAATAACATATTAGTAGCTACACACGGACTCTCGTCACCTCGTGCGTACGTAGCCCCCACAAATAGGAGCACATAATCATTCACTTCACCTATGGGGTAAATTCCCCCTCACAATATTAGAAAGGAGACTCACCTTGCTCCGAAGATCCATAATCGGCATTCTACATTCTTCCGAAGGCTCAAACCGAAACCCAATGCTCCAAAACTAGCCAATGGCGATACAAATCCATCAATATATGCTAAGGTACTCATTACAAACTAATTTATAGCAATTCCTAACCCCGATTGGAAAGTTGGCCAAAACGCCCTCGGGCCCACGTGCCCGGAATCCAAAACTTTTCGAAGATAAAGTTTACCCATAACCTTAGGAACTCAAATATATCATTTTCTCTTAATTCCATACTCAAATCGTGGCTAAAATCCAAGATTATAATTTTCTAGGTTTCCCACCAAAACCGCAATTTTTATACTAATTTTCATGTCTAAATCCATGTATAAACCTTGTATTTAACTCAAAGCTAGCATAAATTACTTACCTCATGACAAGTGACGAAAATGGCATCCCCAAGCTGCTCCCCATTGACTCCAATGGAAGAAAAATGGGATTGAAATGAATTCAATCCCGAACTTAAAACATCCTCACTGCCCCAGCTCCTTCCACTTATGCGACATTTTGTCCTCTTCTGCGGATGTCGCTTCTGCGACTTTTAGCCGTTTCTGCGGCTTGGGCTAAAGGGGAGCGGACCGCTTCTGCGGTCTGGAGGCCGCTTAAGCAGAACCGCTTCTGCGGTCCCTGGGCCGCTTCTGCGATGCATGGGCTGCTCCACGCCAGCAGTTTCTGCGGCTTCTCCTTCGCTTTTGCGGTCCCAAATCCGCAAAATCGGAAATACCAGAAGTAGCAGCCCCCAGCCTTCTCAAAATCAAATTTTTATCCGATAACCACCTGCAACTCACCCGAGGCCCCCAGGACCCCAACCAATCATACCAACTAGTCCCAAAATACATTATGGACTTGCTCGAGGCCTCAAATCACATCAAACAATGCTGAAATCATTAATTACACCCCAATTCAAACTTTATGAACTTTGAACTTTTCAACTTCTACTTCCGATGGTTAAACCTATCAAATCACGTCCTATTGACCTCAAATTTTGCACACAAGTCATATTTGATATTACAGACCTACCCCAACTTTCATAATTGGATTTCGACCCCGATATCAAAAAGTCAACTCCCGGTCAAACTTCTCAAAAACCTTCAAATTCTAACTTTAGCCAAATTGCTCCAAAAGGACCTACGGACCTCCGAATTCACTTCCGATCATGCTCCCAACTCCAAAATCACCATACAGAGCTATTCACAGACTCGGAATCCCAAATTGACATCAATAACACTGAAATGCACTTCAAGCCAAACTTAAGAAATTCCTTCTAAAATGCTAACCTCCACAATAGGCGCCAAAACGCTCCCGGGTCATTCAAAACCCAATCCGAGCATACGCCCAAGTCTGAAATCATCATACGAACCTGCTGGAACCTTCAGATCCTGATTCTGAGGTCGTTTACTCAAAATTCCAATCCTAGTTCATTCTTTCAACGTTAAGCTTCTCAAATGAGAATTTTCATCTAAACTTAACTCCGATCTTCCTGAATTTAAATTCCGACCATGCGAACAAGTCAAAATTCCTGAAATGAAGCTGCTCATGGCCTCAGATTGCTGAACGACGTGTTAGGGCTCGAAACGACCAGCCGGGTCATTACAGGCAAAGTGGGGTCCTGACAGAAGATCCATCCCCAGGTGTAAATACTTCGCACAAGATCCATCCTTCAATATGAACCAACCGCACTTACTAGGGGTGTATGTAGACTCCGGAGGAGCTTCTTTAGCCCAAGCACTATCATAAGCCAGATTCAGGCATAAATCAATAGAACCTGCTGTGGCGTGCAACCATTCCATAAATGTCACTCATAATCAATCTCTCTAGTCTTTCTCTCGCGGGCTCACAATGTCATGAAACTATCCCTAAAATGATGTATCAATAAATAGAAACAAAGACTGAAATATGATATGTAATGAATAAATATGAATGAGTATGAAATTTCAATGCAATCAATAAGCCAACAGCAAGAAACGACCACTATCGTTCCCAACAGTACCACCATGTAGCCAAAACATGATCTCAAGCATGATTGAAAGCTCAATTAATTTATCACATGATGAAAGCACGGAACAAGATAAATCAGCTATATAGTTCTATGGAATCGACTAGATCACAGTTCTCATGGTACCCGCCCAGACGCCCGTCACTTGGCATGTGCGTCACCTCAATACCAATCATATAATACATAATTTGCGGCTTCTAATACTTAGGGCTAAGTTTAGAAGTGTTACTTGCCTCAGACTGTCACACCTCTTATTTGCCACACAACCCTATTAGGAGGTTGGGTTAGAAGAGTTTTTCCAATTAAAGTGACGTTTTGAAAAAGGCATTATTTATTATTCAGAGTCGCCACATGGAATTGAGTTTTGGTGTTCCAAGACACCTTTATTTGAATCCCCTTTCAAAAGGAAGGTTTGACTGTTAATTATGGTCTACGAGTCAGAAGACTGAGTAAGAAATTCTGTTAACCGAAGGGAAGGTGTAAGGCATCTCTCGAGTCCCGTAATTTTAGCACGGTCGCTTTAGTGACTAATGTAAGGCTTAAATCAATTTTTTAGCTATTCTTGTATTTTATTGATTATGGCTTATCTGTTACTGCTTAATTAATTATTATACTTTATTAATTATGTTCACCAAGATACATACGTGCACAAGGTACTTCTTTAAAATTTAAATGTTAAACCAAGGTACGAAATGTACATATGATTATAACTTAATTATTTTTAATTTAAAGGCGTCGAGACGCAGGATGCGTACATGACCCTTTTATTATTTGAGCATATCAATCAAAGGTTCGGATATGAACACATGGGCTAATATTTAAAGCATGCGTAGAGCTTTTCTAACATTTTTAGAGTATTTCAATTATTTTATCCTTTTCAGATTCGAGGCATTTATTTTTATAATTTATTATTATTAAGATTGTTTGGCTGAAGTCGCGCGATCGCGTACTTTAATTTGTTTGTGTAAGATTATAATTATATCACGCGAACGTATACACAATCGCAATAACAGATTAAATGCACGCCTAAAGCATTTCTACGAATATTCATTAGAAACCGTAATCGTGTCACTCAGACGTGTACATAAATCACAATAATAATTAGTTGAGGGTGTGCCTAAAACTCCTATCATGTTCAAAGTAGCTACTAAACATATAGCCCAACGATACTGTTTAATTCTTGTTAATCTCATCCAATCCGAATTTATCATTCAAACTAATATCAGAACACCTTAGATTTTGCTATCAAAGGCTTATATCCTTTTTTGAATGGTAAATTAATTTATCCACTTATTATTTAATTGATTGTAAGTATTTCTGTATTTCTAATTCTCAAAAGTTCAAGCCTTTTTAAGAATCTGGAAATTAAGGAAAACAGAGTTAAAAAAAAAGATTGATACTTGGATTATATTATCATGGACACAAATACCAAAAAAAAAAAAGGTACTTCATTCTTGAAACAATGAAATGCACGATACAAACTAACCAATATAATTGCTAAAACTAATAAAACATGGAAAGATGTAATGAGAAATTATGCCATGATATTTTAAACAGATAAGAACAAGAGAAGTTCCTTAATTCCACCAAAGAACACCTCCCTACAGTTTTACTCTTCCACGTCAATTCCACCAAAACCACCGGATAACCAAAGCCCTTTGCCAACTTCACCATCATCTACTACACCCAATAATACTTCTAACATGGATACTTGTGTGAGTATTGACCACCAGGATCCAATAGAGGTTTCTCCTCCCTTGGCCAAATTATATCTCCAAACTTTAAACACAAATAATTTCTCCATGACACAGCCTATATATCGAAAATTAATCAATGAAAATTTGGAGAATATAGATGAATTTGATGCACCTGATCCTTCAAATTTTATACCATTATCTGTGGAGGACAAACAAAGGCTATATCAGCCATGGCAACATGCTGTGATTATTAAGGTTTATGGTCGTAAAGCTGAGCATCAACTACTTCGACAAAAGGTTTATGCATTATGAAAACCAACTGAAAACCTTCCTTTAATAGACCTAGGGTCAGATTTTTTCCTTCTTAAGTTTCAAAAAAAGAAAAATAAAATTCATGCTTTACAGGGTGGCCCTTGGTTTGTTTTAAATCATTTTCTCTCCGTTCGTCAATGAGAACCCAAGTTTAAGGCTTCTGAGACAAAATTAATAAGCTCCGTTCTTTGGTTACGTTTACCTAAACTATCTACAGAATTTTACGATTATCAAATTCTGAAAAAATTAGGACAAAAATTGGTAATTTTTTATCAATGGATGCATGCACGTCGTCTACTACTAGAGGTCAGTATGCCAGATTATGTGTAGAAGTAATGCTTAATCATCCTTTAAAAACTCATCTATACATTGGCCATCACAAACAAATAATCCTTTACGAGAGTTTAAATTTGCTTTGCATTAACTGTGGTCACATGGGGCACAATCAAAGGTCGTGTAATTATATTGACAAGCTTGACTCTCCAATGGCAAATTCCCAGCAGGAACATCATATGAATGAAGATAAATGGGAAGACTCGGCCCGTCGTCACGTGAGTTATCACCTCGTTTCCCCCACATTATATCTCTCTATGCTTCATTATCGGTATTTGAGGTGATCGAGTTGAATTGGATTGGTTTTAGATGGAAATGAGACACTTAGTCCCTTCAAGGAAAGCTTGTTTTGGAAAAGTCAACCGGCAGTTGACTATTTAGTTAGAGGGCTCGGATGTGAGTTCCGATGATTTGGTCAGATTCGGGGGATGATTTATGATTTAGGAGTGTGAGCGGAATTGGTTTTGGAGGTCCGGTGTAGAATTAGGCTTGAATTGGCGAAGTTAGTATTTTGACGAATTCCGGTTGGTAGGTGAGATTTTGATCTGGGGGTCGGAATGGAATTCCGAGAGTTGCAGTAGTTCCGTTAGGTGATTTTGGATGTGTTTGCAGAATTTCAGGTCATTCGGAGGAGTTTCGGTTGGGGTTTCGATCGAATGTGTGTGTTTTAGAAGTTTTGAAGAAACTTAGGCTTGAATCTGATGTGAATTGACGATTTTAGTGTTGTTTGATGTATTTTGATGATTGGAACAAGTTCGTATTATGTTTTGGGATATGTTGGTGCCTTTGGTTGAGGTCCCGGGGGCCTCGGGGTAATTTCGGGTGGCTAACGGAAGGAATTTGAAGTTGGAAATTGTAGGTTTTTGGTTACAGCAGGTGTTTCCGCATCTGCGGAAAGGAGACCACAGATGCGGTTGCACAGAAGCAAAGACAGCATCGCAGGTGCGAAAGAGGGTGAGGTCGAGCAGTTCCACAGAAGTGGGAGTATTTTTGCCTAAGCGAGTCCGCAGAAGCGGTTTTGTCTTGGAGGGAGATTTCGCAGAAGCGAGAAAATTGTGTCGCAGAAGCGACCCTTGTGATTTAATGAAATTTTGCTTAAGCGGACAAGGACCACAGAAGCGGTCACACGGAAGTGGGCGTGGGGACCGCAGAAGCGGAAACCCCTGAAGGCCAGTAGGAGTTTATATTCATTTTTCATCCGAGAGGGTTATGTATTTTCCACCATTGTTGAGCGAGTTTGAGAGAATTTGACGGGGTTTTAGAGAGTTTTGACTGGGAATCAATTGGAGGTAAGTCCTATGGTCTAGAAACATTATTTTATTAAAGAATGAACCTTTAATTCTTGGAAAAATTGGATAAAAATTGAAAGAACTAGGGCTTGGTTTTTGAAATGAAAATTTGGGATTTGAGGGGGCATTTGGGCTCCGATTTTGGTAAATTTGATATGCATAGACTCGTGGCCAAACGAGAAATCTGGATATGTGAATTTTGTAATTTTTCGAGAAGTGGTCCCGGAGCTCGGATTTTACCAACTTCATGATTTTTGACGTTTTTTGAGTATTTTCTATTGGGATACATTCCCTTAGCCTATTGTAACACATTCCTTGTGGTTTTGATCAGATTCGACACGCGAGGAGGTCGATTCGAGGGGAAAAGACTTAGCGAGCTAGACTTTTGGCCGGCTAGATGTGAGTAATGATTTTAAATGATGTCCTGAGGGTTTGAAACTCCGGATTTGCACAACTTGGTGTTGTGTTGAGATGAGACACGCGTTCAATGGCGAGCGTGGGGTCATTTACTACTGGGGATTGAGACTTGGTCCAATTCAGATTATATTTTACCGCGTATTTAGCTATGACTTATTGTTTTCCACTATGACTTGGGCTTATTACCATATTTGGGGCTTATTGCTGACTGTTGAACTCTTTATGAGTTATCATCACTGTTTCCCTCACTAATTGAAATATTATTTGAACTCAGTCCATTATTATTACACTGTTTCATGAACTCAGCTATATTTTACTCAAACTAGGAGTTTTAACTGATATTTGAACTGTTGTTTGAGCTGAGTATTATTATTTTACTGATGCCCGAGGGGCTTTTGACTATTTTTTGACAGGTTGAGGCCGAGGGCCTTATGTGAGGGTATGATGAGTGATGTGAGGAGGCTTTCAAGCCTCGAGTGTATTGTGAGCAGGTTTTCAGGCCTTGTATTGATATTGTTCAGGCTTTCAGGCCTTGTTGATAGCGCTTGGGCAGTAGGAGCCCATCTGGAGTCTGCACACCCACAGTGAGCGCGGGTACCCATCTAGAGCGGTTAGATTTTAGACAGTGGTAACAATGACACTGTTAAACGCGGTTTGGTCAGGTAACAATGACTGACCAGTCTGGTAACAATGGTTGACCAGTGGTAACAATGGCACTGTAATACGCGTTTTGGTCAGGTAACAATGGCTGACCGGTCAGGTAACAATAACTAACCAGGAACAACAATCATGCCCGAGGGGCAATTCTCTGAGCATTCTTACTGGTTGAGCATAATTGTTTTAATAGTTTTCAAAGAGAATTTCTTGCTACATTTCACTGGTTTCACTGCTTGATATAGCATTACTTGTGACTTTATGCGATTTTATGTTCTCAGTCGTTATTTATTTTTATTACTCACTGAGTCGGAGTACTCACATTACTTTCTGCACCATGTGTGCAGATACAGGCATAGCTGAGTTTGTTCCTAAGCGCTGATATCTCCCAGACCAGGCGGACCTGGAGAGACGAGGTAGTTGTCGACGTCCACAGCCCCGTTTTCTTCCTTATCTTCTGTATTTCTTTTATCTTCGGACTATGTTCCTAGATACAGACTTGTGGTATTTTATTTAAACTCTGTAGTAGCTCATGACTTGTGACACCCCGATCATTGGGCTGAGTTTGGGATGGTTTTTACCCGTTATGTTACCTTTTATTTCCGCACTTATGATCATTTAGTAATTTTGATGTAGACTTGTTTATGCTAAGAAATTGTTAAAAGAAGTGTTAATGTTCTGTTAGCTAGCCTTGTCTTCACGAGAGGTGCCGTCACGACCGGGTTCAGAATTTGGGTCGTGACAATAAATCAAATTTCACTGGTGAAGAATGGAAGCTTGTCCAGTTTCCAAAAAAAATCTACACGCAACCGAACTACTTACACAAATAATCCTTTGCCAGCAACCCCGCCAGTGGTGACAAGGGCAGCAGGTAAGCAAGCTAAGATTAGTCCTAATACCCTTCCCTTTACTCAAATACTACAACAAATATTTCTAAATTACCCCTTACCCATAACCCTGTGTTAACTACTAATAAATTTAATTCACTAAATGATGCACTGACTAATGATATCCCTATGCTTAACCAATTTTCTAATACTAGTCAACTTCCACAAACAACTCAAGTACCTAAAGCTTTGGTCCAATCAGAGAAAAATTCAAAACCTACTCTTTCTCAAAAACCAAACCCTAGTTCGAACCATGCAAATTGACACAACATCACTTACCACATGCAAAGCATGCCCCAATCCCAAACATCACCGTTTGCGCCTACACAAGACGCACATTACACTCCTCCAGCAACAAATATTCCACCTCCTCCTTCAAATATTGAAAGCCCTCCATAATTTCAACCTACACTTGCCATGCAAATAGGTCATAATGAGTCAACCACTTCTCTTCCCAAGTCAAATACACAACCCTCATATCAATACATTCAACCGACTCTCACAACCATTGACATTTCTTCATCACCTCTTATTATACATAATCTCATCTCAAATTCCAACACTGAGCCTTTCATTGTAGACAATGTTTTCGTTAAATTTCCTCAATCATCTGGGAAGACAAAGAACACCCACAAGGCAGAATACTCACCAACTACATCACAGTCCCACCTTCACCTCCAACCCACCACCACATCTCGCAATGGAACCAAATTCGATCATCTATACAACATACACACCACATCCACCAACACTCCTAGCATCTTGGCTAGAGGCGAGATTGCACAACCATGCATTGACATTAACCATGCAGGTAAATCAATAGGAAGTGACGATCCTCATCAATCATCCAAGGGACTTATCCTAAATAGTTGCGGAAGGAATGCAGTTGGGAACCGAAATATATGCTCGTTATCATTGGTCCATGATGCAAGCATCCCATCTTGCTCCATTCCAACCTCTGCCATTACCTGCTCCGGTTTGGGATCATACTCATCTTCATCCCACCATCATACAAATGCCCTTCTATCGTCCATCAACTTCGACTACTCCGTTGGATCAAGCCCTATTGGGAGTCACAACCTCATACCTCTCTTCTGAGGCCAGCAACCCATCCTTTACCAACTGCACCACCTCCTCCTCTATCTCCACAAAATCACAATCCAAAAGAACACGAAGCACATGAAGTGAATTTTCAGGCAGAGTTAGATGCAGCCATCATCTACAATAGAGAGACAAGGGCAATCCATGCATGCTTGGATGGAATCAAAGTCTTTGTCTAGAAGGAAGAATTTGAAAGAAAGATGTTCATAAGGTGCCCGCAAAATCTATTAGCAACATCATTTTGTTTAAGGCCAACAACAAACCCAGCGGTGGGAAAATATGCAATGTTATTCCTCCTTACATTGAGGGTCCATCCGGGGGAGTCCAGTAATGGTCCAAATATAAGTCATATGAATTTTATAAACTGGAATTGCAGAGGTGATCAATCAGTGGAATTCAGACGAAACTTTAGGTCTTTATTGGATTATAATAGACCTGCACTGGTGGTCCTGTTAGAAACACATTGCCAATCACACCAAATTTTAAAGGATGATTTTGAGTTCATAGGTATGCTTGAAGCTCTTGCTATAGGGCACTCAGGTGGGATTGTCATCCTATGGAATTCTATTCTCTTGACTGTCAAGCAGTTAGCTACATCTACCCAAGAAATTTATTGCCACATCTAGGTTTTCCCATTACCCTATATTTTCTTATTTAGTGCTATTTATGCAAGTAATGATTTAGTGGCTAGGCTTATATTATGGGATAATCTTAGGCGTATATTTTACAATTATACTGAACCTTGATTGATTGGGGGGGACTTTAATGAGATAGTACATGCTGTTGATAAATTTGGTGGCCTCCCTATTAATAATTCTAGAGCAAATAAGTTGATAGATTGTTTTAATTACTGTAATTTGATAGAATTAGGTTTTAAGGGCAGTCGTTACACTTGGGCAAATGGTAGACATAGGGTAAATATTTTTGAACATATATATCGTGTCTTAGAAAATTAAACTTGGATTAATAATTATCCCAATTTTTTAGTAACTCACCTTCCCCGCATCCACTCGGATCATTGTCCTATTAAAATTGACCTTCAACATTGTTGCCTACCAAGAAAAAGAATTTTTAGGCTAGAAACAATATGGACTACACACCCTTCCTTCACTCAAGTACTGTAACAAGTCTGGTTAGATAAAGTTCACTTACTTCAAGCTATAGCTTAATTTGTGGAAGATATCAAAGTTTGGAATAAAAATACTTTTGGGAATATTTTTAAGCGTAAGAAAAAATTACTCTCCAGAACAGGTGGACTTCAAGCATCCATTCACTATCCAACTAGTAACTTTTTACAAGATTTGGAGACTAGGTTAATTATAGAATATAAAGAAATACTCTGACATGAGGAGGATTTTTGGAAGTTAAAATCTCGCATAAACTAGTTGAAAAATGGAGATGCAAATACAAAATTCTTTCAACTAACAACACTAAATCATAGAAGGCACAATTGTATCACTGCGCTATAAGATTTAGGTGGAAATTGGATCACTGTAACAACCCGACCGGTCGGTTTGAGTACTAGCGCTCCGTTCAGTAGTCGGAGGCCATGAACAGCTTTATTTCAGGTATTATGACTTGTTCGCATGGTCGGAATTTAAATTCGGGAAGATCGAAGTTATATTTAGATGAGAATTCTCATTTGAGAAGCTTAAAGTTGAAAGAATGAAGTAGGATTGGATTTTTGAGTAAACGGCCTCGGAATTGGGATCCGAAGGTTCCAGTAGGTTCGTATGATGATTTTTGAGTAAACGACCTCGGAACCCGGGAGCGTTTTGGCGCCTAATGTGGAAGTTAACATTTTAGAAGAAATTCTATAAGTTTGGCTTGAAGAGCATTTCAATGTTATCAAAGTCCGTTTGGAATTCCGAGACTTTGACTAGCTCCTTATAGTGATCTGGAGTTGGGGGCGCGATCGGAAGTGAATTCGGAGGTCCGTAGACCATTTTAAGCCAATTGGCTAAAGATAGAAAGTTGAAGGTTTTAGAAAGTTTGACCGGGGGTTGACTTTTTGATATCGGGGTCGGAATCAAATTCTGGAAGTTGGAGTAATTTCGTAATGTCAAATATGACTTGAGCGCAAAATTTGAGGTCAATCGGACGTGATTTGATAGGTTTAAACATCGGAAAAAGAAGTTAGAAATTTTAAAGTTCAAAAACTTGGATTTGGGGTGTAATTCGTGATTTGGTGTTGTTTGACATGATTTGAAGCCTTGATAAAGTCCGGAATGTATTTTGGGATTAGTTGGTAAATTTGGTTGGGGTCCCGGGGGCCTCGGGTGGAATCCAGGAGGTTAACGGATCAAAACTTGGAAATTTGGAAAAGCTGCTTCTGTCATAACCGCTTCTGCGGTTATTGGACCGCATAAGCGGGACCGCAGATGCGGTCTTTATCTCGCAGAAGCGGAAAGGGAGGCAGGCCAGGTAGCCGAAGAAGCGGTCCATAATCCGCTGATGCAGGACCGCAGAAGCGGAAAACGACTGGGGCAGAATGTTTTAAAAATCCGATTTGGGCTCATTTTATTTTATTTTCTTCCATGGGAGCGATTTTTGGAGCAGCTTTAGGCGTCATTTTCGTCATCAAGCATGGGGTAAGTGATTTCTACTGGTTTTGTGTTAAATACATTGATTATATATGGATTTAAG